>CM043122.1:35433802-35611285 GCA_023701765.1 Hylyphantes graminicola
TATAAAATTGTAATTGTCGTACGCTTGAAAATCCACGGACTTACAAAGCTTCAGCCATCAGAAACCTCAGAAACGCGAAAGTAAGTGAGGCCCGTGTTCTTGTTTTGTGCCAGCTGCTTCAGGTTGCATTCCGTTTCTTTGTCGAGAAAGATTCTTAGCGCTAGAGCTACGTGTAGCCCTAAGGGCAGTCCCACGGAAGCTAGCTTAATTTTTCACTATGGCATCGGCCTTGAGATTCCGTCCACTGATCGTAAAAACCAAAAATGGGTCCCGGATGGCCGAGTGGTAAGCATCGCAGGCCAGCAGTCTGCTGCTGTACACGGCGCGGGTTCGATTCCCGCCTTCGCCCTGGGTTTTAGTTTCCTCTCTTTGTGACAGTAAAAAATCTTTCTGTGTCTGTCCTTACTTGACGAAGACTTATAAGCGACTTACTGAGCAAGCACACAAGTTCGGAATATATATGTAAAATACCCCCTCCCCCTCCTACCCGTAAAAATCCATAGATTGGAAAGAGAATAGAGCGGTCAATACGTATTGTGTGCAGGTAGCGCAGAAAAGAAAGCCAGTCTGGAGCGGGTGCATCTTGGGATACTCAGTGACAGTTTTCCCATAGTTTTCGACTAATATGTTATGCCGCGGTATCTGAAAAAAATGCTAAAGCGGTGCATCTTGGGCTACCCTCATGCCGATATGTTATGAAGCAGTAGCTCGAAAAACCTGACAACCTTGCTTCAATAAATATGAATTGAATAGAACCCCAACATACATTAATTATGAATGAAACTGCGCTTCAATAGAAAAGCAGCTTAGGGATGGAATCTGAAACCGTATTTTTAAAAACCGTGATGTTTGGCCCCGGTTTTGCAAGAAAAAAAGTTTTTTATAAAGGCCGGTCTGAACCGGAAACCGTTGTTTAGGAAACAAAACCGACGGAAACTCTTTTTTTTCTCAAAAACCCTTTGTAACAAAATAGCATTATTCTAAACATCACAAATCTCCAAAATTTGAAAGGTTGCACATATGCAACTTAACGTTACCGTTGCGTTACGAACTAATCGAAATGTCGGCCAGAACCTGAATATCAGCATGGCCAGCCGAAGTAGCGACTTGCAGCTATTTTTTCCAAGTACCCACGTGGGTTTTCTAACAATCAAAGTCGCTTGGTGTTTTTTTTAATGTTTTTTGGCAGAACGATCTTTTGGCGAAAATATCTGATTTTTTCTCTGTCTTTTATAATAAATATTTAATTACATTCTTTAATCTCTGACATGTAAACAATCGTGAATGTCTTAAGATCAGTAACGTTTTGTGCCATATCCAAAATGCTTGTGCAATTCCCTAATATGTAAAGAGAAGGTATAAAAAAATTGGATTTGTCCACACACCCCCATTCCACAAGTAAAATTTACATAGTTCTGCATACTTTTAGTAATAGCCTTTCTTATAACTTTACTTCTATCGATGAAATTATTCCCCCAAATTATCTAAAAGCTCTTTTATACTGAAGAATCCAATATTCAA
Source organism: Hylyphantes graminicola (assembly GCA_023701765.1). Lineage (NCBI taxonomy): Eukaryota > Metazoa > Arthropoda > Arachnida > Araneae > Linyphiidae > Hylyphantes > Hylyphantes graminicola. Next base: position 35,435,324 of record CM043122.1, read on the forward strand.
TGATTACTCAACGTTTTGTTAGAAGGAATTCTAATTATGAAATTAATCTTTTGGCGTAAGCTGAAAAAATCTGCTAAAGTCTTTGCATCTTGGGCTCCTCAGTGCCGGTATGTTAAGAGCAGTAGCTCGAAAAAACCTGACAACCATGCTTCAATAAATTGAATTGATAGACCCCAAAGACATTAACCCCATTAAGAACCCTTTCAGGGTGCGCTAATTTAAGGCTATGATACTAAAATGTTAAGTGTTAAAGAAAAGTTGCCTTAAACAGCATCAATGGCCCTTGGAATCAAGTTGAAATGTTAACACTGTTGAATACAACGGATCAAAGTTTTATAATGAAAAAGTTGATTCATTAAAAATTGCGAATTTTTTTTAAAAGTGGGGGGGGGTGGGGGGTGGTTTTTTCCCTAAAAAGGGACGCCAGGCCATAATGGGATAATATAGAATGGACTGCGCTTCAATAGTAAAGAGCTTAGGGAGGGAAAACCGCAGTCAAATTAAATTAAATGGTCCTGGAGAATTTGTCAGCTTAGAAGTAAACATTTTGTTACAATTTTTGTAAAAAAAAACAGTTTTGCAATCGTAGTTTTTTGATTGATTTATATTTAACCCTTTTCAGTCCCAGTGATTGGCAGTTGGAATCACACTTTCATATATTTTTTTCCAAATGTTTTTATGCCCTCGTGTATGACATCCAAACACACATCTTCGATTCTTCTAACACTTTGATTCTATTAAATACAATATTTTTATATTACTCATCAATAGAAGTCAGACTACTATTTTTTATTTATTAGAAAAAAGCTAAGAAGGCGTTTTCACCTGATTTTAGAAAGGCTTCACTTCAGTTCCACAATATTTAAAACACAATTTAAACTATTTCAGTTAAAATAATTACTATTTTTTTTTAATAATATGGTCAGATACCTTAAAACATATAAACGCGAAGTTTTTTTAGGTTATAAAATTTTTATTTGTTTTTTTTCCCACATAGTAACAACAATTTTGGCATCATTTTCAAAAACCAATATAAAAAATAAAGGGTAAAGTGGAATTTTTTTCTTATGGAACTCATTATTTTGACCTAAAAATAAAGCTTATTTTGTGAATAGTCAGATGGCTTCTGTTCTTGTGTAGAGAAAATTTTTGGGACTGAAAGGGTTAAAAAAGATCGAAACATTTGTTTGAATTTTGAAAATATATTGATGAGTTTTAGGAAAGCTGGGTATATTCCATGGTGAAACAAATAGAAAAAACAATATTTCCAAAAAGACCTATTTGATTTTTTTAATGGCGCAGTCCCTTCCTATTTAAATGTCTTTGGATCGAACCCCTTTGTTCCCTACTTCTTAAAACTCTATGGTAAAAACAGCCGAAGACGAGGCATTCTTCCCTTTTTCGTCTGGCGCGACTCTAGTCCCCGCTGGGGTCCGGAGACCTTTTAACTAACCGATTGTTCGAATTAAATTTTTTGCAGTATGAAATTAAAAATATTGAATTAGTAAACAGTGGAATGAATCACAAATTCAGTTTCTTTAAATGTTTTTTGTGAAGATAAAACGCACTGAGCCCAATTTAACTTGCGTAAACTAAATATGCTTAAGAGTTTTGACGTCATCGCATCGACCAATTCAAAAATCGTCTTTAAACTGGTAATGAATAATTTTAATTGTTTAATGAGCAGGAAGCATGCTTTAATTCCAATGCAGATTGTAATAGATGAGTATTTCCTGCATTGGCAGTACCCACTAAATTTAGTCTAAAAAATATTTTTGCGGAGCAAACAAAGAGAAATTGCGTAGCAATTTTAGGGGGTTGTCGAGCAGGAAGCAAAGAAGGGGGCGAAAATCCCTACCGGCCCGCGAAGCGGTCAATGGAATTGCGCAGCAATTCCGGGGGGTTGGCGAGCGATAGCGAGCAGGGGGCGGAGCCCCCTAGTACAACAATTTAATATTTAAAGTGTGAATATATTTAAATATATGAAACATGCGCAATGATTAATATACTACATTTGGTAAATATTATTAATAATTTATAAATTATCTATTTTATTGATATGTTTAAAATAAGTCTTTTTATTTTACTTTTGTAGCATTTAAACATTAGCATGTGTACTTGTGTAGCATTTAAAGTGTTACAGAGAATACCCAAGTAGCAAAAATCGTTGGCACAACGTTGGCCCCTTTCTTCCACGGTTGGACAACGGTAGGATTTGGCACACTTGCCAACAGTTACCCAACCAACCAAACACCAACGATGGGCCAACAGAGTTGCTAACCGTTGGGCCAATGAAGTTATCTTTTAAATACCAACGATGGCCCAACCATAATTTTCCTTATGAACCAACAATGGCCCAACTAAATTTTACCAAAGCAGCCAACGATGGCCCAACCAAGCTTCACTATACAGGGTATCCACTAAACCCCCATACCCCGTCCTTTTTCGATCGGGCTTGCTAATGGTAAGTCTATAGGGGAAAATGGTTTTTATTCCAAAAAAAGCAATGAAATTATATGAATATTTTGATGCGTTATTTTTTAAACTCATAAAACTCCAATAAAATTGTGCTTTTAGAAGTTATTTCTTTAAAAACGTCATTTACTTTTTTTAATGGAAAAATTTTGATTGAATGAAATTTTGATTGATGAATTAAAAAAAGTACGTTTTTGAAAAAATAACCTCTAAAAGCACAAATTTATTGGAGTTATAAGAGCTTTAAAAAAAACACATCAAAATATTCCTATAATTTCATTACTTTTTTTGGAATATAAACCATTTCCCCCCCCCACCCCCCATAGACTTACCATTAGCAAGTTCGATCGTAGAAGGACCAGGTATGGGGGTGATGAGCAGCCGTAAGTGACCCAATACCTACTTCTAGATTGTTCATTATAAATGTCCAATTCCAAAAATGTTCCAAATCTTATTTTTTTTGTAAATAATTTTTTTAAACTAAAAACCCCCCTTTAAACTGATTCTCAACTTTATTCAGAAAATTTTGTAACTTAGAGGCATTTATCATGAGCAGCTATTGGGCCACATTTGTGGACCAACATTTGAATATTTAAAGTAATGTAAAACTTTAACTGAATTTTATTAATTATTCACTAATTTTACAAAAAGTATAAAACAAGCTCACAATATTGACCACGACAGCATTGACATTTTTTCAAAAGTGATTTAATTTTTAAAAAAAAAAAAAAATTTTCTATGAACCGTATAAGATGGCTAGGTTAAGGTAATACAGAAACATAAATTATTTTGCGCTTCAACCCATAAAGTATCTAAAACATAAGCCACACTTCAGTTTATCTATTTTAAGCCTCTGGAACTCAAGAAAAAGGGTTTTTGAGTGGCTATGTTTGAGCCAAATTTAATATGCATAAGTCGAAACACATCATTGAATGTTTGAACCCATTTTGCAAAATCAAACTTCAAAATATATCTTGCACACAATGTCAGAGGATATCTGAAATTATGTATTGTGTCTCTACATACCAAAGATACAGCAAGGTGTAATTGTTATCACCTGCTTTTCACAATCAAATTTTCCAGGAGGTACACCCAATCATTAGAGATTTGTTGGAGAAATGTTTATAAAGGTGAAAAGCATATTTAAAGTTTTAAAAAAATACCAAAACATGAACATTACAGTCTTTTTTTAAACTCTGCAATTATATTTGTTAATTCATTTATATTAGATACTGTGATGGAAACATAAAATTTGAAAGTTTATTTAGTTGTTGAGATGCAAAAAAGACAGACAGACAAGTCTTAATTTACCAAAAGGGAAGATGTAATAGTAGGGCATGGATATGTTGTCATATTAAAAATGCACAATTCACATTTTTCTTTGTTATGGTATACTTGACAAAACTCCCTTAAGTCAGTATATTTCAGCAATTTTAAAATGCCTCTATGCTTCTGACAGTTCTTGATTTATTGTATTCTTCAGCCTCAATTATGCTGAGAGCAATTGCTTTTGAAATGTTTGAGTTTTCAATTGCACTCTTTTTCCTTCTGGAGAAAGTCTTCTGCTGCTATCAACTGCTTTCTTCAAAGATGTGGGATATCCTGTAAATATGCTGGGAACGACATCCTTCTTTAGCCTTTTAACTTGTAGAGGCGCAGAAAAACGTTGCCCTGTCTTGCTATTAATATGCGACACCTCATGTTCAAAATCAGCATTTCCGAAATTGCAATTCACAGACCTATACAAAAATTAAAATAAGATGTTACATTTTTCAATAAAAACAATAACCAAAAAGTCATCTTAATTTTCTTGCACTGTTCTACTTATTACAGTAATTTTTTGAGGAAGTCTGGGGAAAATATATTTGGCCGATAAAAGATATTGAACATGTACAAATTACTCAAGAAAAGAAAGTTCTTTTGACCTTTCACTGATTCACAGGAAAATCCATTTTTTTTCTGAATTATTAACATCATGTGTAAAAAAACACATTGACTATTAAATTCTAAAATCTAATTTGCTCCACTTTAAATACCAACACTCATATGAGGAAATACTTCATTATTTCTTAAGTTTAAACATATTTTATCAGATATCAAAAAATATATAATGGGTTGTATTTTATATGGAATGTAGATTACATTGATACAGGGTTGTTATGTTTAAAACATTTTGTTTTAAACAATTGTTTTTAACATGTTGAAAACATAGTAATAAAAACACGTTTAAAACAATTTATTTTCCTACTGAAAGGAGAAGGAAAATATGATGGATGGAAAATTACTTTGTGCAAAAAAGAAGTCTAATAAAATTGCCTAATAGAAGAAAATCACCAGGAATTGACTATATCATGCTTAAAATAGTCAAATAGTTCAAAATACTTTATAAATTTCAATCATCGCACAATAGGTTTTGTTATGGCATTTTCAGCTGTAAACAAATTCTTCGCTGACCAAGCAAGTGTTTTTGTTCATAATTATTTATTGGCCAAATACAGCAGTTCATTTGTAGAAAAATAAAATAAAAAAAACATAGTTATTCTAACACTAGACAACAGAGATTTGAAGCATTCTAATTGTTATGAAAAAACTTAAGGAATTGTCCTAATTGTTTATCATGCTTGTACAGAAAATATTGTAAATTATAAAAATAAAATAGATTTGTACTTTTGAACTAGTCGTAGGATGGAAGTCTTTTCTTTGTATCGCAGCAAGCCTTGCCTTTTTCAACCCCACTTCTTTTGGAAACCAGTACACGGATAATGCAGGCCCGGAGTCCTAATTCCCTTTACATAAGGGAACGCAGCAGCAACTTGGCATTGATTACCTAAAAGCAAGATTATAATTAAAAACTCACATTATAATAAATAAAAACACACATAATTAAATTATAAAACACTAAACAAACTGAATATTACCTTATAAAACCTACTAGGCATAACATTTTCTAGTTTTTATTTTACATTATTGATTAATAAATGTACCATTCTGTAAGTTTTGTTATCTAAAAGAGGTATTTCGTTTTAAGATCATTTAGTGACAGTTGTAATATCTTAGTTCAAGAAAGAAAATGTAGCGAACTTACACTACGCATTAAAATGTTAACTTGCAATTTCCCCAAATTAATATAGCATAATAATGACACTTAATAATTGTCATCCCAATGCATAGTTTTACACTTATACTACGCTTACTGTTTGTTTACTTATATAAAAGCAGTGTTTACAAAGATGTTTTCCAAATCACAAAAATTTTTCTACAATATTAATACACTTAATCATTTATTAGACATTTTAGAATTCGTATACTTAAGATATCTTGTTTAAAAAGTTATTTATATGCATTGCAATACATCATGAAAATTGTTTACAAGCATAGCAATCGATCTTAAGCTGACGAATACAAAACTAACACATATTATATAATTGTAAGTTAAATAATTACTCACCTCAAAATAAATAGTGGTCTTGTCTTCTTTACTTCGAAATTAATATATTTCTATTCATTCATTTACGCAGCGTCGCGTCCCGTCCTCCAACCTCCAATGCGTTTCAATGGCGAAAATTTGAAAACAACCGGTCTTCCGTTAGTGACGTCAGAGGTGAAAGTTGAAGTGTTTTGCGTCGCGCTATATGTTGAGAATTTAACGGCGAGTTTAGTTGAGAGATCGAAAGCAGAAAGCGAGTCACCAGTTTTACTGATGTTATCGGTAACAAATTGTTATTGCCAAAAAATAAAAAACATGAAAGGTTTTCCCATTTTGCCATCGTCGTTTTTCCCAACGAAAAATCAATGTTGGGCCAACGGAGGTGCTGACAACCGTTGCCAACCAACAAAAACAGTGGTTGGGGTTTCGTTGGTTAATTGTTGGCAAAACTACCAACCGTTCGCCAACGGTGCCAACCATTTCCCAACGTTGGGCCAACGAACTGTGCTACTTGGGTAAGGTATAACTTTTTAATTGGTTTTATATAGTTTTAAGTATTTACTCAGAAAATTAACCTAAATGAAAATTAATAGTTAGTTTTAAAGTGACTCTAGTTTATTGTGTATACCTCAATTTTGTTCACTATTTAATCAAGTACTCAACACACTAATGATAAATCCACACAAAAAACTTTCACAAACGTAACGTTGCAACTTGAATAAAAGCTAAAAGTCCATTTCACAATCGCCAACTCCCTTGGTTTATCACACAAAATATCGACAAACTATTGCATTTGGCAAACGAGCTGCTAAAAAATGCATCTAAATTCCTTAATTTGATAAAAGAGGAGATAAATTCGGGGCTTTCGAGGGCTTTTAAACTTTAACCACCCAACCCCTGTTGTATAAAAAAAATGAAATGGGACCAAACTTCGTAATCATGGATGGAACGCCCTTGGGAGCATTGGGGACTGCCACCCCACATTACATGCACCCACCCTACAATGTCTAAAGGGCGCGGTGCAACTTTACTACTTCAATACCCATGAAAACATGGGGATTTTTTAACCCATGAATTTTTGATGTTACCTGATGTTTCTGCGTTTTGTTTCGTTTTCACTATTGAGGGCTTACTACTTTCAAACTGTATTATTTTTGAGTACTTGCAGTCTGTGCACTTATTAAAATACGTCATTTGTTAAATGCGATGTTAGCTTATAAATTATAGACTTTATCAATGTGTTGGTAATTTGTCTTTTTATTAAACATGTATTTGATTTCTAAACTTTAATATTTATCACTGTTTTCTTAACAATTTGAAGATTTAAAGAGAATAAAGACTACTTTTTAAAATTTGTTTTAACCTTATATACGCCAACGTTCCACTTGTAGAACATATTATTTAAAATCCTTTATAACCCGGAATAATTTTAGATAAAAAAAATTAAAGTACACGAAAAGCGAATTTTAAAATATCCTTCTACATTTTTTAGGAGTATGGCATTGATGCTTTTTCCGGTAAAACTTTTAACATTTTAGTCTCATAACCTTAAATCAGCGCCATCTGAAATGTTCTTAAAGGGTTAAAGAGCATAACACATGCTCTCGGCTGATAGGTAGCCATTACACAAATATGGTTTTTTCCCAATGTATGAGATTTAAGTTTAATTTTCCTTGTAATGCTTTTTTATAATATATATTAATCATATTTCTATAGTAAATAGTTTTAAAATTTTATCATTTTTAAAACTCAAATGTGTTTTTATGTTTGGCTAAAGCTTAAATCTCAATACTTTTTAAGAAGGAAGCTAACTAGCTCTGATTTAAGTTTATGAGACTAAATTTTAGAGTTTTATCGAAAAAATGCCTTAAACAGAATCAATTCCAGCAATTCCTTAAAAAAAAAGAAAACATTTCATACAAATTACGAATGGTACAAGTCAGCTGCTTCAGTATTGATATTTTTTATAAGCTTGAACAATCTCTTATATACCCTCACGATCATAATAGCTCGGTTTTAAAGGGTAAAATTATTCTGGATCATTTTAATAATAATCGTTTAAAAAAGTGATCTTTTAAAAAGAAACTTTTATATTCGAAGGTTGTTTGACAGATAATCCATCCATCTAATTCGAATAATAAAATACCAGTCTTGCAGGTTGTTTTTTTTAGTTGCTGTTGTTTTTCTTTGTCTTTCTTCTTATTCTACTAAAAAAATTCTTTTTCCCACCATATTTTCCCTTCTCTGATATTTAACTAGGGGAAATAAAATATAAAAAGGTGTATCTATGTATTTATATGGTGGACCCCAGTATTTGCATCTTTTATGAAATTATTTCCAATGGGTCCTGGATTGGAGTCGCGCTTTTGGGTTGTCAGTACCGACGGCTTGATATTTTCAGCAATGATTGATTCGGCGGGTTGGAAAAAATATTATATCCAAGCCATAACTTTCATTTTTTTTATGTATTAATAAATAGATAATTCTTTTAAAGCAAAGTCGTCCAAATATGGGCCTCTCAAAGAGAAGGTTTTGGGTTCTGAACCTCCTTCTAACAATAGATGGATATTTGTTGGCTATAATTTATAGCGAGGAATAACTAGGTTGAACTGCTTCAGCTTAAATGGTGTTTGAAGTTACTTTGGCTGCTAGTTCAGGTTTCAACGTCGTCATTTACCGGGAACACAACTGATATCAAATAATACTTTTTTATGCATAAAACTTTACATTTTTCTAGTTTTTATATGTGTTTAATTTTTGCTACCACTACTGTTTTGTTTGGTATTTCATTATTTAATAAATGTTAATTTTCCCTTAACGATCTCATTTATTGACGTCTGCAACTTTGAAAAAAGTGGCATGTATTGCCGCTGCATGTATGAAACCAGAGCCATTTTCTCATAATTTGTAGATGAGACACGGCAGATTTAAAGTTGACTCCTTTCACCTGCCACGTTAATTTAGATTCCGGGTGTTGGTTGAGTCGAATAAAACAGTGCTTTAACCCTTTAAGACCAGTAATCAGATGGCGTTGATTTAAGTTTTTGAGACAAAATTTTACAGTTTTATCGAAAAAATGCCTTTTACTACATCAATGTCAGCAACTCCTTAAAAACAGTCATTTTTATACAAATAACGAATGGTACAAATCAGCTGCTTTGGTATATATTTTTGAAAAGCTTAAACATTCTCATTTATACCCTCCCGATCATGATAGCTCGATCTTAAAGGGATGTGGAAAAATAATAGCTAAATATTGGCATCATTATTTATCAAGTGTTGTTATACAAGGCCGATATATATTGTTTAGTTTATTAAAAACTTTCTGATGCTGAACTTAAAGAGAAAAAAAATATCCAATGAAAAAGTTTTTAAAAAAACATTTATGTACAAATGTTTGTGCTTACCAATAAATACATTTATATTTAAAGAAAACTTATGTAAAAATACGTTTGACAAAACAATCAATTTTTGTAAAACAATAAAATGATTATTTATCAGTTTAGACTACCTTAAATATTTCATATGGATAATGTATTTAAAACATTTCCTATAAAAACGGATCAACTAATCTTAAAACTACCAATCTGCTAGTTTTATGCTCTTATCCATGTTAAAACAATCGAATAGTGGTGGTAGTTTGTAAAACAAGGTTATTATATATTTTCCTTTCGTCTGTGGGAGTGTTAATACTTATGCATTAGTACTAGTTTCGTGAGACTATATATTAACTTTATACGAACTTTGACAAAGCTGTAGATATTTATATTTTTACTTAAATATTTTTTATTAAAACTAGGGGGCACGCCCCTTTCTCGCTATCACCGTGAATGCTCATAAAAAATATTTTTAAAAACAATTTGAATTTTTCCTTTTTATTAACAATAGTGTTTGGTATTTTAGTCAATCGAAATTATAATTTAAATTTTCAAACATTTAACGTCCTTAATATTATGTATGTTTATATTTAAACTTACTGATTCTATGTTTTTCTGCCGTATCTAACTATGTTTTGTGCATAATATTTATAGTTATTTTTCCTTTTTTCAAGCCATTCCTGAAGGAACACTTTTTTGTTGTTTTCAGTAGGTCATTTTGAAATTCGTAGTATTTTTATACATTTCGATTGTTGTTTGTTCAGATAGAGAAATATAAGGAAATTTGCGAGCCATGTAAGAGTATTATATATATAATACTGAAAAAATCAATAATAATTTAATAACTTTTAACTACCCATTCGTCAAAAAAAGTTTCACTACCAAAACTGCATTGGATCTTTTAATACTTAAGAAAGGTATCCTCTTCACTAATGATTTATTACTAAATTTTTGGAAGAAAATTATTTTCAACATTAATAACGATTAAAATTCTAAATTCTCTTAACAATCTAATCTTAAAACACTCTAGCATATTTCACTTCACCATCAGCCCTTCAAATCTAATCTTAAAACACTCTAGCATTATGTATGTTGGTATTATACAAACTAAACTAAACTCTGTTTTTATGCCGAAAAAAAAATATTTAATAATTTCCTGAATACATACATTTAAGAAAAAAGACGCATTGGTCAAGGAATGTATTCAGGAAATTACAATCGAGCACCGTTACTTTTTCTAGTAAAGGTACATAAAAAAATCCAAAGCATTTATTGCTCAATTTTCAAACAGCACTTAATGAAACGAAAAATATTAGGTTGGGCGTGATCGAGAAATATGAACAGACAATGCAATTTCTCCATTAACCATTCGAGAACAGCATAAAGCTTAAAGTATCTCTAATCCTCTTAAACAAGGATGGGGCCAAAGTTTATGTAAGTATGTGAAAATGGAATCAATTTAAATAACGAATTCTAATGATAATTATCATCTCTAACAATTTGCATGATTTAAATGCGTTTTCCTAAGCGATTGAATAGTTTCAAACAATCCAATTGCAGTTTTGTATTTCTAGCGTTCAATTAAGATTAAAATTTTTGCACAGATTTGGTCTTAAGTGCTGTGGAATTTTCCATTAAATGTTTTAGGTTATTTTCGAGAGTTTTTATACAGTTCCTCTTAATAGCTAAAAAAAATATCAAAGATAACTTAAAATCTTAAATGGCACAAAAAAAATTTCAGATTTTTTTTTAACATCTTTTCATTGTTTCGCGTTCGAAGTTTTAAAGATTTAGAACTTTGTATCATTCTTTTCTTAGTAAAATATTTCAATTTTTTTTTAAATTTCTATGTTAACACATTCGTAAAATACAGCTCTATATGTTTATCGATGGCCCCAGTTTGTTTTCGCATAGAATAATAGAATGTTTTTATTATTACTTGATAAAACAAGATTCGTAAACTGGCTATGAAAACAATTATAAAAAAAATTTAAAATGTCAACAACAAAAAAATTTAACGTCGTTTTTGTTGACGTCGCTGCACAAACTAAATATTCCCGATTTAGAAATAGACACTAATTCAGGGTTAATAAATCCTCAACGTAATATATTGTCAATACAGTTCATAAAAAGAAATTCAAAACAAACTAAAATTTAATAAATTGTTAATAAATGAACTATACTTTGAACATACAAATTTGAAATAAAATTACAGTACTTTTATACAGTGGTGGCCAAAAGTGTGGACACATTTTGAAAGTTTCATATTTTTCAACTTTGTGTGATTACAGATTATATTAATTGCATATCAAATTAAACAATTGTGTATCAAATTTAAAGTAATTTAATCTTTATGAGGACCACTTTGTGCAGATCGCTGAAGCCGTCTATGAGACCTTTGGTCCCATATTATCTATATCCATGGACACAACATCATCATCATCAAAGTAATTTAATGTAGAATGAAAAATAAATGCATTATTACAATATCTGCATTACGAATAAGTTATGCAACTACTAGTATGATCTGTCTTAGTTTTGCAAGTCATTGAACCACCAACTTGTATTGCAATTTCAGCGTAAGAGAATCCATTGATTGTGCTTGTTTGTTCAACTAAAATGAGCATAACTTTATTTGTAATACAGATACTTAAATTCTGTCTTTTTAATGAAATTCTACATTAAATTACCTTCAACTTAATATTTAAATGTTTGTATTTAAGCGAAATTTAATGGATGCAAGAGCACAGGTAACAGTTGAAACACATGAAACTTTCAAAAAGTGCCCACACTTTTGGCCACCACTGTATATTATTTTGGTAAGAAACTGATTGTGACTTGAAAAGCTGTTGATTTCACAAAATTAATATCATACAAAATGTAAAAACAATTCAATAGTGAGCTTAATTCTGTCCATACGCGCGGTGACTTGTTTAAATTATCTGTAAATGTACTGAACAAACTCAAACTAAAGAAAATATGCTTCTCATATTTAATATTTTTCCTAATTTTAAAAGTATGCTCCTTAAAAGTATAGTATCTTCTATATTTAATTTCTTAAATATTCATATGCCATGGATTTATCACTTAGCGAATTATTTTAAATTATCTTTCAACTACTTTAATAAATTTGTTCTGTATGTTTGTTTAATAAAAAGATAATTTAAATTAATTGGAATTAAGATAGATACATGTGTAAGATATATATTTTTATTCTGCAAAAATGGTTATAAACGATGGAAACCGTAATAAATTTTCCCCATTTATTATCTCATAAAGGGTTCAGTAGAAACCATTTATAAAATATGAAGAAAATAATTACATAGATTAATCGTCAAAGAGCGACAAATTCCAAATCATCATAATCTCAAATCAAAACCGAAACAACTGACCCATCCCCAATTAAACAAACCTCGATCTAATTTCCCTCCGAACAAATTATCTCGGGCAACAATTCGATCCCGCGATCCAATTCCTCCCACAAAAGCATTCGCCATTTTTCTTTTATCCTTAGATTAAGGACATCGTGAACATAACTTCATTCATTAGCAGACGGGTGACGTAATGCTATTTCCCCGGTGGATGTCTGTGGGTTACAGGGGGCGGAGCTTCGGTCTCGGTAGGCGTGGCCAACGGGATTTGATGGACAGGCGGGATTTCCCTTGGAGACAGAAGCTGGGTCCGTTTTTTGAGGGTCTTTTTTGATAGGAGCCATAACTGGAGATTCTATTTGGATGCAATGTGATGCAATTCCATTTCAAGTGGAAAAAGGGGGTCGGCTAGATATTGCATTGGGTGGTGTTTATAGAAATTGAAGTTGAAGATGTTGACAGCTTTACTTGTTTCCTTTAAAATGTCGAGTATTGTTTTTTTCAAGAAACTTGATTGCTCTACTCATTTTTACTTTTACTATAAAATTTAAAATGTAATGAAAGAACCGTGATGGGGTTTAGAATCTGAAATAGAGATATTGTGTTTTCTACACGTGTTGGAGGGTGCTGACTCTAAAAAAAGAGGCTTTTGTTTTGAACATTGGTCAGTCAGTTTGAAACCACTTTAGATACCGAAAGCTACAGACTTCAAATTCCATGTGCGAGTTCCCAGTACCTGTCGGATGACATAAAAAGATTTTGAGCAAAATGGCGCATTCATAAAAGTAGCTATTATAGAATATTTTGGGTATTAAAATTATTGCAGCTACCTCATGGGGTATATAATTACCTTTTAACATAGAAATTTATTAATATTTTACTGTAGCCTTATATGCTCTGTGTAGCCCTATATACAGAATTTTTAGACAAAAAATAAGCTTTTGTTTATAGTTTTATAAAATACTTTTATAGGCTTCGCAATTTAGAAACATGGTATTAAAAAATACAAATAACTATCGTCAACTACTAGTAATAAATTGAATTCTTAAGAAGGAATATCATAAAATTATATTAGAAGGACTATAATAAATAAAATTATATTTTTTAAATAATGTGCCTTTCAGTTACGCAAGATCATTTTGTTTCCCAGTACAGAAATCCACTTTTGCGTAAGCACACATAAAACCTAAACAATTTTATATGTATAATCTCTAAAGTTCTAGGAATCGTTTATATCCTGGAAATTGTTATTAAAGTTTGGAATTTGTTCATGCTCATTTTAAATGTTAAGTTGGGAATAAATAGGAGTAAGCTATTCATGAATTTGAAAAAAGAAAGTTGATTGTAAAATTTTAAAATAAAAACAGATAAAATAATATAATAGCTTTCATAAAAATATTTTCATTCTATATTAAAATATCACTTTTAGTAATATGATTAACATTGTATTCAGAATTATAAATTGAATACTTTTGATAAGTACGCAGGAGATAAAAAAAAATAATACACTAACAGACTTAATTTAAATAATTCGAAATTTTATTTGCTATTCGCTCTTCATCACTCAAAATATATCTTCTATCATCATTTAAACTATTTAATATTTCGGTTAAGAATCAGGAATCATCGAATGAAATTCAACTTTAAAATATTTCCAAAGATAAAATTATCTTGTATGAAAACATTTTATCTCCAAATACTTCTTCATTCAATCGGCTTCAATCAAAATTTAAGAAGCTGAGTCAAACATAGCTTAATCAGAAAGAGAAAAAACTTCATCGTTCCTTGAGTTGAAACCTTTTCTTTGAGTTTTTGAAAATGTCTTGCCAGAGTTCTAGTTTTCAAAAGATTTTATTTTTCGTCGGGGTCTTTTTCAATTGCAATCTAATATCTTTTTCGTTCTTCATGACGAAATCCTGGGCTTTTAGATCAGATTTTACTCCGTAAATTTGAAAGGTGCTGAGCAATTCAGATCTCCCAGATGGTTTGACATCACAGTAAGTCACATTCATCTAATTTTTTTATTAAAGTTATAGTTTATAGTTTAAAAAAGGTACTATGATAATCTTACCATAACAACAATAATTTTTAAAAAGAAACTAGAGGGTTCATGTAACGAAATAAAAAAACAAAAAATATTGGGCAACCAACTTTCCGAGAAGCAATAATTTATTACATTAACATTTAATTGAATAAATGTAAGAAAATATATAATAAGAGAGAAACAATAATCCTTATCGGCTTTTTCTCATGAAACTGAGCAAACCAGCTACAATTAGCTAGGTATATAGAATAATATGTTTAATTCGTATTCTAATTACTTAAGTTATGTTACCTTAAAATCAAAATATCATTTTTAATTAACTTTTTAGACGCTAACGTTCCACTTGTGGAACATGTTATTTAACCTCCTTTATAGCCCGGATTAATTTTAGAAGTGAAAAACTAAATTACACGAAAGGTGAATTTTAAAAAATCGTTGTACATTTTTTTTAAGTATGGCATTGATGCTGTTTAAGGCAACTTTTCTGGTAAAACTCAACATTTTAGTCTCATAACCTTTAATCAGAGCCATCTGAAGGGGTCTTAAAGGGTTAATTTAAACAACTAATTTTAAAACCACGCTACATATAATGTATAAGTAAACTGGAGTACTCAATAGCTTCTTATACTTTTTCTTTCAAATACTTCTTTTATAAGTCGTTCCTTTACTTTAATTTTTTTCTTATAAACCCGAATTTTTAAATGTAACATTGAAATATTTTTTTAACAAAAACAAACGTGTTACAATTTTGTCAAAATGAAGATGAGTGACATTGATGTCGAGTTTGAAAGGATATTTTCCTTTGAAAAAATATTTTGCTTCTAGCGTACTTTGGCCAATTGTTCAAACTGTAAACATTTCATTTTTATTTACTTAAGTTGAATTACTGATTTATTTTTATTATTGCTTTATTATTGGCTGTAAAATATTTTTTTAAACCTTAATATCAGCGTTATTTATAGTAACGTTTGACAGACGTCGTACTACGTTTGTAGAGCTAATATTTTGTCTATATGAGATAGCATCAAATGTTTGTATTGGCATATTTCTTTAAACTGAGTTTGGAAAGGAAAACCGAACAAACGATTTTACTGTTTAATACGCATTATTATTATTTTTTTAAAAAGACGAAAAACTGAGATCTAGAACTCTGTATTTTATTTGTTTTTAAAATATGTGACAATTAATCATATAAATATTAAAAATAATATATCGATGAATTTACAGGTTGAAAAAAAACCTGTGAATTCGCTATAGTATTACAAGATAGTTAATGTTAAATAAATCGATATTAATTCTTTTAAAGATATCGAAATCGATATTAATTCTTTTTTTTATTAATTATTTTCATTATAATGAATCGATATTAATTCTTTTTTTTTAAATTTTCTTATTAAAAGGAAATTAAATTGTCGATTTTCATACTATTTGCTGAAAGGAACAATTTTAATGTGGTGTGCTATTTTTTCTATACATTCGAAAAAATATTAATTCCTCTTAAACTATAAAAAAATAAAACTATTGTTTACCTTTTATTTATGAATTATTTTCATATTGTAGCTTCACATTGTAGCCTTTTTTTTCAATAGAATGTATGATTTAAAAAAAATGGTCATTTTCTGCCCTTTTGATATTTTCTATTTTTATACAAAATAATCTCCTACCTAAAACCCGAAAGTAAATTTTAAAAAAATTTTAAATCAAAGAAAAATTTTAAGCTTTATTGCCACCTTCAAATACCAAAAATATGCTTATAAAACATGGCTTGTACAAAAGTTTTGGTTTAAAAATAAATATGATTGAGGATTATTTTTTCACAAAAATAATCTTGAATGGCGATTCGAATTCAGTTATTAAAGCACATAATGTTCTTTTTTTTTTTTTTTTTTTGAAAAAAAATAAGCTTTTTTTATATTTTCATTAGAACACCAATCTAAAACATCACAATACGCTAGTAAAATAACAGAAAGCCTTACCAGTGAAAAAAATAGTCTTTTACTAATTCGAGGTATTGCTTTGACAAAATTGAAACTAGTCTCTGCATCAAAACTGAAGTTTTAAAAAACTTGTATCAATAATACATAAACATCTCTAACATATACATTTTTTTAACTGCCTGATGTCTACGTCGAATAAAGTAAATAGCAGCACCTTCTTTAGAGAAGGCTTCTCCACTCTAACAATTAAGTGTTTGAAGTAGTCCGATAAAGTTAGATAGTTTTCTAGCTAGAATATTTCAGATTGTAATGTAAACTATGCTTCCCTGTCTTCACCATAAAGACTATATCCACCATATTAAAATGATATATTCAATTTAGCAAATTATATATGATTGATTTAATACAATAATTGTCTTATAGATATATATAGATGTAAATAATTAAATTGTATATGTTTTAATTGTTACAAATTGTCGAATGAAAATGTGTCGAAATAGAGTTGTTTTAATATTTTAAAAAAATTATTCTCTTTATGCGCGTTGAAAGCCCCGTATATTTAGTACTTAAGATATTTTACATTCAGCGGATATTTTATGTTTAGTAATTCGATAAAAATATTCAATAGATTACAGTACAATAAATTGCACAAAGTAAAACGAATAAAAAAAGAAAGAAATCAAATGAATTCGCTTTCATACACTGTCTCTAAAATTGTTTATCAATTCTATTTTTTAATATTAAATTGAATTAATTCAATCAATACTTCACCAATGCCAATATAATTCCAAATAAAACCAAAATGAAAACAGTACCACTGAAACTGTTGCCACTCATAACGTGAAACATGCCCGTCCACTGTAATATTTATCTTTCTTTAAAAAAAACACGTTTCTCAAAAGCCGTCACTCGTCGTTACAGCTGTGTCAAAAATATCCAACCAAATAACGCCGAAGGGGGCTTCGCATCTTTTATTAAAAGATGTCTTCTTTTATCTTATTTTCGGCTTCGTGAGACCACTTGCGGTGTATTGAATGATTACAGTTCGGTTTCACTCGCAGCTCGTAAATAAAGAATCGGAACCTAAATCCCCAAAAACCTGATTCCCAAATTGATCTGAAACCCGTCACACTGCATTTTCTTTTTCACTTTGCAAATTCCTCCTTTTGACTTGGATTTAGATATGTTTTTTGGAATATCTTTAGGTTGGCTTGATACCCGATTCAGGTAAGAATTTAAATATTTGAATATTTAAAGTGGGAGCTCGTTTTTAAGCATCGAAGAACGTAGTTAAAAAGTTTTTAGTGCATAGGTAAGTTTCTCAGGCATTTTTAAGTATCAGTATTGTAGGGTGACCAGATGCTTTTGTTTTGTATCTTAAGTTTTTGTTTAGTTAACTCAATAATTTGCATTATAATGAATTGAATAGTTTATGAATTGAAAATGTATAATTGCAATATTTTTTAATTATAAAAAATGTTTAACGTACCTTTGGAAGTTAATATTTGTCATTTTTTAACAGAAAAAGCATTTGATTTTTAAAAAACTTATAAGTCACATTTACAGTAAGCCATTTTTTTCTCCATACTGTAAGCTATAAAAATAAATATTTGCTAATTTCATTTTGAAAAAGAGTCATATAAAAATAAAAAAAATATTAAAAAGAAAATTTTGGCGGTTTTATTTAGTTAGTAAAGCTTTATTCAGAAAAAATATTTTTATACACAAAAGTACACTTTTATCACATTTATTTTACAATAATTATTTGAAAAAATTTTTACTTGTTATTTTTTGCAATTCTTCTCCGAATTCCTTTTAGCGAATTTGGGTCCCATTGTTATTTCTCAAAGAATCGAACAATTAGAAACAATTGTTAACAAAAATAAAAAGTAAAAGAAAATTATTTAGTTAAAGATAAATAAAACTGAAAGTTTCAGGAATGAAAAATTTAAAGGTGAGTTTCTGATTTGTAGGGTGGTATTTGCAAGTAGAGGATAAAAAATACATAGAAATAATAGCATATTATTTAGCATATTTTTATATATTTCTTGGGAAATAAATTACTTGAATTTATTGAAGTCTAAAAAAAGTGTATTTTGAAGTCTAAAAAAATTTAATTAATGTTTATAAGATTTTAAAAAGAATTTTACGAACAGGAAATTTGATGGAGGGATTTCATAAGCTATCTGGTCACCCTATTGATTTAAGTATCAAAAAATCTGAAATAATGTTTTACATGATGAAAAGATTGATACATTTTGATATTGCATTGATATTTGAAAAAATAAAATATGTATATTATTGGAAATAAATTATTTTTTATTCACAAAATTTGAGTATTTATTGTGACTTGATTTAAGTACTTGAATTTATAGGGTGACCAACAAACTTGTTTACTTCGGAAAGCGGTTTTATTTATTATGTGGTAATTTCAATAAAAATATCGATACTTTATGTATTTATTTTGGTATGGTTAAAGTTTAAACTTATATTATGAGCTTCCCAATTAAAATTTAAAGTTCGTTCAAAAGTATTTTCTATTCACCAAAATGTCAAACATCAAAATATTATACTGCATTCCGAATTAACTTTGTTTTTAGTTGGTCACTCTTCATGTTTATATTTTTTGCTTCAAATTTTATATTTATTAATCAAGCAGTCAATTTACTAAAAAAATATGAATCCACAATTAAAAAATAACATAAACAAAGAAACTTATATAATAACTCCTCAAAAATATACTTAAATAATTTTTTTTCCGTTTTCCATCAGCAAAACTGCTCATGCATACGAAAAATTAGTTCAGTGTAAAACTAGTGGTGAAACTGAATAGGTCACGGTTATGGGTCAAAATTAACTTAGTCAGTTTCCCCATTTGGAACTTGATAAATTAATGAACATTTAATTGAATAATTTAATATTCGAAACTATTTGCACAGTAAAATGCTTACAATATTTTGACATTATTACGAAATAAACTTAGTAAAATAAGTTCCATTAGCACATATTTTAGTCAGAAATTTGTTTTAAATAATGTAAAGGAAATCGTCCTGTAAATACTTGATAAATAGGAATATAGTGCTTGTTTATAAATGAATACATCACAAAGAAAAATACTGGTGCCTAATGTTAAGAATTTGAATACTTTTCTATTAAGGCAGGCATAGAGATACATAATTACGATTTTTTATCATTCGTGAAAATCATTTTTAAGACTAGATATTTGAAAATCAAATTAGCGTTTGAAATTAAAATAGAGAAAACCCATTTTCTTTAATGCTGTAACAATGTTTTATATTATGAACGAAATTTGAAAATGTTATTAAAGAAGCAATTTATTTTCGAAATTCTCGGATAGCTATCCGATTAAGAGTCTTCAAATGATATAGAAACTGTCATACAGCAAATTAAAATGTGATTTTTGCTGATATGAATTTAAAAATAAAAAATTCGATGCATCAAAAAGAAACAAAGTATCTAATTTTAAATTCTGCAATGCATATGAGAAGTTTTCTTTTTCGGAAATAAAGAAAATAATATATTAAGCTTTGCTTCACAAGTTTTCTTGATCAACCATTATTTCACTTGTCATACAAAACTTTCCGAATCTGCAATTTATATTTGCGTAAAGTGAACTTATTTTTTTGTAACTTTGCTCATAAATATACTCAAAAACTTCACGACAGAAGTAAAAAAAAAATTTTCGAAAAAAGTTTACGTTGATTTATTAATATAGAAGAGTTTTTAAATTTTTTTTCTAAATTTTTAAAACATTAAAAACTTTTTACGTTGATTTATTAATATAGAAGAGTTTTTAAATTTTTTTTCTAAATTTTTAAAACATTAAAAACTTAATTTTTAATTTTTTTTTACCATAACTACATAAAAATACTCTCTTTGGCAACAATCACTGAAATTTTCTGCGAACTCTAGATCTCTATTACTCTAAGTGCTTACTGGTTTATAATTATTATGATTGTATAAAAAAAATCTCTAAATTAGTTAATATTTTATTCCTTTGATTTTCTTATTTTAGTACCAATATCCGGATGGAGTGTTAAGGTTATATTTTGCAATTTTTGTTAGCTTTTGAGAATATTATTTTTAAATGAAATTTTATAAGGGAAATTTAATAGACATGGAAAGCTTCTTTATTTCATAAAACTTATAATAAAAAATAGAGCATTTGTTGAAAGACGCAGAAAAATACGGATTAATTAAAAAATATTCATATAATCCAATTTTGACTTTTATATTTAAAATTCAAAAGTAGGCTTTTGAATTGAACATATATATCACAGTAAAACGATAAATGCTCAAATTCAAGCAAGTTTTTTAATTGTCAAGGAACATTAAAATTTACCTTTTAATAAATTAACAATCTGAAAAAGGATTAAATATGCGTTAACTAACATTTTCGAATATACACACAAAATTTGAAGACAAGTAGACAGCAATTAATATCGAAGTACATATTTCAGTCATCAGTATTGTTAGAGCTTAAGAAAAATACTAAATCCCATTTCCATTTCTTTTTGAAAATTAAAATTTTCAAACACAAATATATAAAAATAAAATTAAAAATTGGAAAAAAATACATAACAATATTCAAATTAAACTTGACTGTGATAATATGAATAATTTATAATATTTTTGAAATCTTAAGAAGTATTTATTTCGGTACCACAGAAATATCAAAATAACAAGATTAAGACGAGTTGGCAAACAATAACGGTTTTATTTTTGAAGAATCATTTTTGTTTATATTGGTTCGAAGAAAATAAATGAAAGATTTTGAAAATAAACTTGACGGGTAATATTAAGATAGTCTTTAAATCAAAAAAGATTAACTTTTCTACCTGTCAGCATATCACAGAAAGATTAAAGTAACGAGGTTTAAGACGTTAGCTTGACTAATTGCTAAAAAATAAACTTCTCGTCACAGCGCAAACTTAAAAAAAAACTTTAATTTCAAAACTTTAAGTTAGGAATAAGTAAAACAATAAATAATTTTACTGGTTTAAAGTTGTAGTATTTTAAGGATTTGGTTTATTACCACCAGCTACAGATTCATAATAATAATAGCTGTGGCTTTTACTAGGAGTGGAATCCAATTTACTTATTTCATATGCAATTTTTGTCAGCAAAGTGTAGCGTCTAAATACAGAAGATCTTAATAAATGTTAGTTTAAAGCAGGCTTAGTTCTGCTCTTTTTAAGATTGCAATAAACTTGTAACATTCTTCACTTCGTTGCAATTTTCACACCTAAATATTGTGACAACACACCTTATTCTGTGTTTAATGATTCCTACAATAATAATTCATAAAATATATAATAAAATAGATAAGATACTATTTAAATTGGTTCTAAAACGTTTCAACTTCAACGTTCAACAAAAACACGTTTATATAAAAATACTAAATACAGCCGCAGAAATGTGGCTTAGATAAAAAAAATTCTCCGTTGGATTAACACTGAGGCACTTTTGTTTGGAGACCTACGGTTCAGCGGACACATTCCCCCTGATGAGCATGTATGTGTGTTCTTACCCTCTCCATCAGTAGCAGTGGTCATAGCCAGGTGAATTCATTTTATATTAACTTCATGCACAAAAGTCATCTCAATCATGTGGATCAATTTAATTTGCTTATTTGCATTTGTCAAAATTATTAATTTAAAAAATTGCTTTTGCATTAAGTTTTAGAATACTTTTTGTGCTGACGTTTAAATTCTTCTACCCCTGATATTTGCTTGTTTCCTCAAAAAACATAAAAGTGACAAATATGAATTTTTTTCTGTTTAATTTCTTTTAAATGGAATTTACATTTATTTGCCCTAGAAACCTGTTTGTTTGACAAAACCACACATATCTGAAAAATAACGAGATTTACACCCTCAAAAAAGAACTACGTTTTATCACGTCCACTAATTTTTCCCTAAGAAATACCTTCAATGCATTTTCTTCATAGGCGATTATCCATTCACTACGAGATTATTTTACTTCATCGCTTAGCTCAGCCACGTCTTTCGCCAAAAAATTCACCAGGCGCGATCGCATTAAAAGATTACAGCCATGAGAATGCCGGGCCAAAATCAAGCGTATTATTTCAAATCTCGTTTCTTTGGCCGTTAATCCGAAGACGTCGCTGCAAATCTCTTTCAAAAACCATTAAGTTAAAGAAGTCGGGATTATCGAACCGATAAGCTTTAAATTACTTTTGTTCTCGACTTGTGGGAATAAGGGGTTAGTATTAGCAAAAAACATCAAAATGCGGGGAATCTCGCCTGATGTGGATATAAATTCGTTATCGTCCGACTTTGGTGTATTTCGGAGATTTATTTATCTTGTTTGAAGATGTTTGCGCAAAAAATGAACAAAACCGAATGAGTTTGCTGCATACTAAGTGGCTTATGCTAATGGGTGCAAACTTATGCTGTGTTCTGAGGAAATTTACCGCGCAAAAACCTTGAAAACATTTTTTACCCTGGTACTGGGATTTAAAGTTATGTGGAGTTATTATTATTTTTTATTATTTATGATTGTCGGCGTTTTAGAGTTTTTACGTGTTTCTTTAGGAATGTGACAGCAATTTGATTTTAGATTTTCGCATTTTATTTTTCTTCATGAAAGGTTACATATTATAGATGTTTTTATAATTCTATTTGTGTAAGTTATATTACTATGTGTTTTGCAATGCCACAAAGAAATTTAAATAACTCTCATATTGCCACCATTATGCGGGAGAACAGTTGCTTACATCGTCAATAGATTTTGCGTTTAGCTTAACGCTACCAAACCTCACGCAAGGAACTCCTACGACATTATTGAGGCTTTACATTCCCAGATGAAGAAAAAAATCAACACACCTCTTAGAAATTCTAAGTTCCAGTCAAACTGATCTAAACATTCCCCTCTCTTCCATTTATATCAAAGAGGGCTAAGAGCTTTGTAAGATGAAATCTCAACAGAAGAAGCTAGATTAACTTCGTTGAGCTGGGCCATTTCGGTTTGTTGGTTTGACAAAAAGATAACTGTCATATAAATGTCTATACATAAAATGGGGTCATGTCTACAGGAAAATTCCCTCGTATGCTTTTTTTGCCCTGAAATGTTGAAAGAAACGAATAACGTGGAAAAGTCTCTTATGCAAATGACATCTTTTTTACATTTATAAATTAATTTGTGTGAAGTCAGTTTATTAAAATTTATCTTTGGACACTGATAAAAAAGTTCTTTAAAGATTTATTGTTGTCACCCAGTATTTAGCAATTATTAAAACTTCCGCCTGTTAAAACTTGTCAGATTAACATATGTAGAACATAAAATATTTGTGCTAAAATTCTCAGGTGCAGTCAATGCCGAATTCAACATCAGTCACAAAATCTAAAAGATAGGATCGTTTGTTGGAAGCATCAAAATTTGAAACTGCTTGCCTAGTTCTCCAGATTGGCGCATTAAGGAAGAAAATCAGCTTCCAATTATTTGAACTATGTTATTAGTTTTAATTTAAATAAGTAGGAAACGCGCGTCAGGTGTTAAACTATTATTTGTTTAATGTATAAAAATACGTAAAATTTTGTGTGGGGGGGGGGAACTAAAAATATTATAGTTTTCTATTTTATGCATCTTAAGTTCTCCATCGTAACTTATAGTGAGTCTAGGTCACTATTTGATAAATACAAGCTTCTTCAACCATCAAACCGATCTCTAGAATGTAAAATTGAGTTTCCTTCAGGCACCGCAAGTTTGATTTCAACCCCTAGAATTGACAAATAAAAAATTGAGACTCAAGTCGGTGAAGGGGAAAGGAAAAGTCAAAAACGAATTACCACAGCGACCAGCAAATCGATTGGTAATACGATGCTGGAAGTGCTATTACCATGGGAAACTCTTTTTTCCAGTTCCGGATGTAATAGGCCTGAAAAAGAGAAAAGTCCAAAGTAGCCCTAAGTTTGATTTGGGCTGGGAATAGGGCCATACCACAGAATGAGGAAAACCAGGTTGGAATGGGGTGAAAAGATGTTATCAAGGGATGGCAAGAGTTTAAGTCGGGGGTTCTTTTACGAGGTTTTGGGGGTGGTAATAAATTTTTAAGGTATTTCTATTTAGGCTGTGGTTTCTTTGTGAAATAAGTAAAAAGGTTTTTTTTTCCGAGAAATCTTGTGTGGTTCGAAAGTTATTATTGGAGCTGCTGGAGTTTAAACGAAATTGAAAAATCTCGGATGCACTTTTCGATGTAGTATTTGAATAAGTGTCTCTTTTTTATAAAAGAAATCTGCATGTCCTTTTTTTCTAAAGCTTGATAGTTTAGAATAAACAAACTGTGCTTTTGAGTAGTACTGCTTAAATATATACAAAGACCTAAAACACGACAAATTTTAGTTTATAACGAATAAATAGGAGCAACTAACAATGAAAAGTTAGAAACTTAGAGAACATACTTTTAACTGAAATTTTCCATAATGATTCACAAGCTTTTCAAATAAAGAAAGCTCGTTTTACGACTAAGAAAATATGTCAAAACCGACTCAGACAAAATGTTTAGTGTTTGGCCTAATATGTACCTAAAAATTAAATGGGATATTGGTAGAAGATATAGCAGAAAAATTATCTATAAGATCTTTTTGTTGTCTAAATAAAATATTTTACTAGTTAATTTTTCTCCATTTTTTTGCATGAAAAAGTAAAAACTATTTAAAAAATAGGATAATAAAAAGATATGAATGCGCAAAAAAGTTACATTTGTTTAAATCATCCGCATGGCAGTCTTAAGAAAGGATTCAGAATTAGGGTACGATAAATTTATGCATTAAAAAAACAGCAATGCCAATTTAAATAAGATATTAAAGCTTTAAGAGTAATGGTAATATCTTGAGTATTTAAAATATTTTAACCCTTTAAGACCCTTTCAGGTGGCGCTGATTTAAGGTTATGAGACTAAAATGTTAAGAGTTTTGCAGGAAAAAGTTGCCTTAAACAGCATCAAGTCATACTCCTAAAAAAATTTACAACATTTCTTTAAAATTAGCTTTTCGCGTAATTTAATTTTTCACATCTAAAATTATTACTGGCTATAAAAGAGGTTAAATAATATATTTATTGCATATTTCCTCTCAAATAATACTAATTTATCTCTAAATAACGTGTGCCGAAACACACAAAAAATCATTGCTTAACCATAATAAGTGTTTACTTGAGTAGAAAATTGCTAATACTTAAATTTACTTATTGGGAATATTATTATTAAATCGAAGCCTTATTGTTCATTCTCTGATTTACATAACCTTAATTTTACACAGCATACCATCTTATTCTTAAAATATCTCCATTTAAACAATATTTGTGAAAGCGAAATATTTTTGAAAAATTTAATATAATCGAAACAATTAACTGTTCTCAAGCAAATATTTCAAACCCAAATCTTGTAATTAAAGATTATGTATAATTTGTAAGAGAAATGCTAAACATAAAGAATAATATATGCTTTCAAAAGAGCTAAACAAACCTAACCTCTCCTCGTTAGTCTTTACTTGGCACTGAATATATCTTTCTTTTCCTGTTTTTGAAGGAACAATGTTATTTTTAAACGATTGCATCCTGCATTAAAATATTGATTGTTTGCTTGCACTTAAAATATTTGCTAGACTTGATATTGAAATAGATTGTAAACAGCCTCAATAGAAATACTGTAAATTTAATTTATTAATTTTCTTAATGGTTGGTTTTTGACGACAGAAACCTAAGATTTTGTGTTTAAGCTATGCTATAGTTTTTAAAATGTCCTTATAAAGTTAAATTTAATTAACATTGTTTTTCTTTGATATGTTAACCCTCTAATGCATACTGTTACTGTTTGGTAACAAGTAACATAATCCTCTTTATTCTATTAAATTAGAGCTCCTCCTAGACAAATCTGTGTTTTTTTTTTCATCTATTACATTTCATTTTAAAGTTTTAGTTACTAATAATCCTCATAGATGACAGTTGTAAAGGTGTATTAAAAAAAAAGAGTGAGGTTATTAACTTTTGTGAAATTACGTTTTTGGCAGTATTCAAAGAATAATAATATTAGTACTAAATACTAATAAATTGCTTTGAAAAAATTAATCATAGTTAAAAAGGGCTATTTTGAAATATTTTTAGTAGTTTTCTAGTCATTATTATCAAAATTAGAATTTTGCAGTTGGATTTTGTCATATGGAAAAATTTTAAAAATTGAAATTATTTAAATTCTAATGCAGTTAAAAAAAATTTAGTATTTTTCCCATAATATGTGAGTATTAAAGATACATATATATTTTCGGGGATGAAATAAAAATTCATGCATTAGAGGGTTAAACTATAACCATTAAGCTATTAATGAATCTTATACCATATATTATCTGTGTCAATTTTAATGTAATTTATATAAAATGAAATGGGACTATACACATTTAAATTTGTACAATATTTACGATGCGGCAATGTTCAATTCACAATCACCTCGTCCTGATATGTATTTATATGTCCTACCATTATGAACAATGCCTAAAAAGCCTATTTTAAAAGCCTTTTTTTTCGGATGTATGGTATCGAGAATGGGAATAAATAACCAAAAATATTTAATTAGCTTAATATGTACATAAAAATTTAATTGCACATTGGTGAACTATAGAAACTATAAATTAATTTATCTAAAAAATAGATTTTTGCATTAATAAAAAAAATATAGTTGATTTTTTCTTCATTATATCTTATAAATATATATGAAAACAAAAGTAAAATTTATCTAAAACAGGATGCTTTTAAAATACGTTGATATATGGAAAGTGTCATTTAAAAAAATACTTTGATTATCAGTAAAATATAGTGAATCAGTATTATCAGTTAACATCAGATTAAAATTATCAGACAAATCAGATTCATTTGTAGCATTTTTGTATTAAAAAAAACCTTTCATGAACATAAAAGTTTTATGTCATGTAAAAGAAAATGGGCAAAATCCAATGCTGAAATTTGGGTACCAGTCCTATTTGCACCAATGTACATATGAAGTATCTATATTGAAATAAAAATAGTAGCTAATTACTATTGTAGTTTTGATTCAATCCTTTAATTAATTTATAACTTAACTTTGTGTACACGAAGATTCATTTAATCTTTCTAGTTTTTCGAAATATAGATTTTTAAAGATTCTTTATAATAGTCTAAGAGCTAGCAACGTTTTTCAGAGATAATTTCAGGTGGGCCAGTTTGAAGATATGCTATCTCTCTCACTCTCCCGGACATCATGCGGGCTATCTGGCTGGCGGTAGTGGTTGCGTTCCTCAGTGCGCATCCTACTAATACAAGTAAAAAATTGATTTTTCAAATCATTTTAGGACGTTTTATTTTTTTATTATTATTTTTAGTGAACTTTTTGCAACATAAATCTATTATTGCCAGACATTTTTATTGTTGTTTAAGCTGTGCCAGACGCTAATTTTGATTTTGAAAGCTCAAGTGTTGCCCAAATTACCAGCTCAGGTGTGAATTCACCGATCATTGTAATTACGTCATCGTCATTCATTGCGCAATACCATGTGGCTATACTTGTAATGAGCTGATAATTTGGGCAACACTTGAGCTTTTAAAATCAAAATTAGCGTCTGGCACAACAATAAAAATGTCTGGCAATAATAGATTTATGTTGCAAAAAGTTCACTAAAAATAATAATAAAAAAATAAAACGTCCTAAAATGATTTGAAAAATCAATTTTTTACTTGTATTAGTAGGATGCGCACTGACGAACGCAACCACTACCGCCAGCCAGATTGCCCTTATGACGTCCGGGAGAGTGAGAGAGATAGCATATCCTAAAACTGGCCCACCTGAAATGCTTGTTTTTTCGACGTTGCTAGCTCTCGTACTATAACTTACGCTATATTATAGTAGTATTATGAAATTTTTATTTCAATAAAAGATAAGTTTCTTAATCGTAATACATTTGAAGCAGAACAAAATTTTTGTTACAGAATATTGTCATACCGATAATTTCTAGGCAATAAAATATTTTAGTTTGTGTACTTATAAAACTTTTTTTAATTATAATAACTGCTTGTATTTTTGTTATTTTTCTTTCTAATCGATTTTAATATATATTTTCAAAAACCTTTGCGTGCAAAACTAATGTCTTATTATTTCAGTTAATAATAATTGTGTGTGTAAACTATAAAATTTACATAAATGTGCTTATATCCCTTTCCGACCGGGCTCGCACAATCGTGCGGGTAGTAAAGAGAATGTTCAAGCTCTTCAAAAATATCGATACTAAAGCAGCTGACTTGTATCATTCGTTATTTGTATAAAAATTGACTTTATTTTTAAGGAGTTGCTGGAATTGATGCTGTTTAACGCTTTTTTTCGATAAAACTCCAAATTTAGTCTCATAATTTTAAATCAGCGCCACCTGACCGCCGGTTGAAAAGGGTTATAATTCCATGGGCAAGGAAAAAAATTCGAACAAAATATTTAAAAATTAAGCAAATGTTCTAACATCTGCTTGATACTCATTTTAAAGGGAATTTCTATACACTCATCTTCCGGAACAGACTACCCCACAAGAGGAAAATTGAACTGAACTCGTCTTTATCCTTAACCTTTAATACGCCAACGATCCACTTGTGGAACATATTCTTTAACCTCCTTTACAGCCCGGAATAATTTTAGATGTGAAAATTTAAATTACACGAAAGGCGAATTTTAAAAAATCGTTGTAATTTTTTTCAGGAGTATGGCATTGATGCTGTTTTAGGCAACTTTTCCGGTAAAACTCTTAACATTTTAGTCTCATTACCTTAAATCAGCGCCATCTGAAAGGGTCTTAAAGGGTTAAGTTGTGGATCCAATATGCAGTCTATTTTCGCCCCTCAAATAACGTGCGTGGCCCATTTCGGTATTTGGGGCATTAAAATATTTTAAAGTAATCAAGAATATATATTTTGCTTTTGCAACGGCAACTTTATACTGAAAAAAAATATATTCGTTAATATAAATTGTAACTTTATGCATAAATGTCTTTAATTACTAACATTTTTTGCATCTTAAAAGATGAAACAGCCAAGTTTCAAAGAAGCCCTCAGAACTTTATAAAAATATTTTTATGATCACTTGACTGTGACCAAGTTAACGTAACAAAAACACACTATTTTAAAACACCTCGAAAATTGTGGGTTTTTTTTTCATATCAGTAGCTTTAGATCGACGTTGATTCTACCAAAACAAAACCCCTATTCGTTTCAAGGTCACTTGACTGTGCTTCATAATTACGATGCCCATAACCCTTAGAGCTGGTTTTAAGTATATTAAGTCGTTAACCTCTTGCGACCTGGCATCCTCATTTGGGGACATTTTTAAAACCTCCCCACAAACAATTAACATGTTAATTAGTTCCGAAATTGACCTGGTACGATAGAAGAAGATCCAAATATCAGTTTTCAGTCTTTGATTACAAGTATCAGTCATTTATTGATTTAAAAAGTGAAGTTAACGAGGGTCAATAAGATATTAGAGTTCTTAACTAGAAATCTTTTCAAACTTTTCGAAAAGTTTATTTAGTAGTTAGTTTTAAATACATTTTGCATTAAAAACAATGTTAAAATAGAAAATTAACTATATATAACTAATACGGCCTCTTTTTTGCATATATAGCAAAAAAATTGTTTATTTTTAGTTCTTAAGACGCGTTTCTCTCTAAATATTAAACGTATTTTTTTAAATCCTTGCAAACATAATTTTTAACATATATTTGTATGAAAAGTAAGTTTACATTGAGAATATACATGTAGGATTTTGCTCGGGTCTTAAGAAGTTAAGAAACAACCCCTATCATTTCAAAACCACACGTCAGGTGAATAGACGTACTGTAGTTGATTAGTCAACTACCCTAACTATTAAAAATTTGCAAATAATCTCCATTTTAATTTTAATACTTTATAGAATAAAACAAAATTGCGAATAAAAAATAATTTATGAAAATGTAATGATGATTGAAATGTAATGATGAGGAAAATCTTGGATGCACTTTTTGCAGTAGTAGTTGAAAAAGTGTCTCTTTTTTCGATAAAAGAATTCTGAATGCCTTTTTTAAAATTCTACAGCTTGATAATTTAGAAAAAATGTGGTATTGATTTAATGTTCAAAGACTTAAAACACGACAAATTATAGTAAACAAGCAAGTATATGCAACTAATAAAAAGAGTTAGAAACTTGCAGAATATAATTTAATTGGACTGCAGCTTTTTCACATAAAAAAACTCGTTTATAGGCCAAAAAGATGAGCATCCAGAGACATAGTGCACAGTGTTTGGTCTAATATGTACCTAAAATTTAAATAGTATATTGGTAGAAGAGATGGCAAATAAATAGTCAAAAAGGTATTTTTATTATCGAAATAAAATGGTTTTACTTGTTAATTTTTTCTTCAATTTGATGCATGGGAAAGAAAAAAATATTTAAAAACAGGATATTAAAGAAATGTGAATACGCAAAAAAATCTACGTTTGTTTAAGTCCTTCAACATAAGAAAGCATAATAGCAACAACATAGCTTTAACATCACAACATAAGTCTTAAGAAACGATTCAAAAGTAAGGTAGCATAAATTTATGCACTTAAAAAACTGCGATTTTTTTAATTTAATGCTTTCCTGAAATATGTTAATATTAAAACAAAAAATAATAATTCCTTGAATACTTTAAATGTTTTAAGTCATTTTTTATTATCATTTTTATTTAAACATCTATTTTTATATATTTCTCCTCAAATAATACAAATTTAGATCTAAATAACATGTGCAGAAACATTCAAAGAGTCATTCTCTTTATCATAATATATGTTTGCTTGAGAACAAAAACTTACTAATACTTAAATTTACTAATTGAGTATATTATCATTAAAACAAAGCATTATTGTAGTCAACTACCTATTAAAAATTTGCAAATAGTCCCCATTTTATTTTTCATACTTTATAGAATAAAATGAAATTGCTAGCAAAAAATTATTTATAAAAATGTGATGATGATATCCTAGTCAAAATGTTAAACCTCTAATGCATACTGTTACCGTTTGGTAACAAGTAACATAATCCACTTTACTCTATTAAATTAGAGCTCCTCCTAGACAAATCTGTGTTTTTTCATCTATTACATTTCCTTTTAAACTTTTAGTTACTAAGAATCCTCATAGATGACAGTAGTAAAAGTGTATTCAAAATTAAAGAGTGAGGTTATTAACTTTTGTGAAATTACGTTTTTGGCAGTATTCAAAGAATAATAATATTAGTTCTAAATACTAATAAATTGTTTCGAAAAATTAATCATAGTTAAGAAGAGTTATTTTAAAATATTTTTAGTAGTTTTCTAGTCATTATTATCAAAATTGGAATTTTGCAGTTGGTTTTTGTCATATGGAAAAAATTTAAAAATTGAAATTATTTAAATTCTAATGCAGTTAAATTTTTTTTAGTATTTTTCCCATAATGTGTGAGTATTAAAGATACATATATATATTTTTGGGATGAAAATAAAAATTCATGCATTAGAGGGTTAATCACCGAAACAAAAACTAACACACGTGAAACTAAAATTAAATTGCCCCCTTTCTACCCTCCTCCCCTAGAGCTTTGCCATCCATGTCAAGGTCATTTGACCGTAGTTCAAAATTACGATGCCAATCGCCGATAACCCCGAGCTCTAGTGCAACATTAATTAATTCAGTAAGAAACAAACCCAATCCTTTCAAATGCACTGAATGAAACTAAAATTTTGTTTCTCCCCCTAGGGCTTTGCCAGCCATCGAGCAGCTCCCCTCCCGCCGACGACTTCCTCAACTCCGACAGCCGCGCCTCCTCGCCGCTCTCCTCCGGCGCAGTCACCGACGACACTCCGGCGGCGCACGGCGGCACGGGCTCGGCGAGCAACGCCGACAGCGACGGCAAGAAGAGCGGCAAGAACAACCGGCGAAAGAAGAAGACCCGCACCGTCTTCACCCGCAGCCAGGTGTTTCAACTGGAGTCCACCTTCGACATGAAGCGGTACCTGTCGAGCTCCGAAAGGGCAGGCTTGGCCGCCTCGTTACATTTGACAGAGACACAGGTGAAGATCTGGTTCCAGAACCGCAGAAACAAATGGAAGCGGCAACTGGCAGCGGAATTGGAAGCGGCCAATATGGCCCACGCACAGCGGATGGTACGAGTGCCCATTCTGTACCACGACACCGGTTCCTCGTCAGTGACAGCCACTGAAAACTCGTCCCTGAGTGTCGCGACGTACCCGTCGCTGTACTACCACCACGCGTCTTTTGCCAACAGCCAAAGTGGGGCGCGAGCGCCCTTGCCCAGTTTGGTGTGAGACTGCCCCGTTATCGATGAGATAACTTTTGCCAAAGAAACAGACAGTAGTGCTTCCTTATCGCTGTTACTAATGACAGACTAAGTGGCTAATGTTTCCTGAAACAATTGACTTATTCTACGTTTCAATGCGTCATCATTCGGTTTAGTGTAGTTGTGTTGCTACGCGTGGAGACTTTGATTTCATTGGAAAAGTATTACGTTTAAAAGTGGACATTTTTGCCACATTTTTAAGTCAATAATTTCATAGAAATTTCAAATCAATTGTCTGGATTATTAAAATAAGGTTAACTATATATCTGCCAAAGTTCTACGACTATTCTAACGATTATAGTCACCTAATTTTTTAGTTTTTTCTAATAGTAACCGCAGATTTTTTTTTAACTCAATGACATGAAAGTAAATGTAGCTTCTAGGTACATTTTATTACATTAAAAGTTGGCTGACTAAGTTTCTAAGTATTTATATTTTATTATTACTTAAATACTTATATTTGCTTATTTACATACTCTTACTACTCGGAAATTTTTCAAAAAGTTGGAAAAAACAGAGTTGAGTTTATTAATTTCTAAAAAAAACTTTTTTCCCAGATAAACTTACAAAACAAATTAAATAGGTGACTATACAGTTTGAATGGAATGTATTGTTTCCAATTTTCTGTACTTATTTATTGGATGTGTTATGTGATCAATGTATATAATGAACTTGCATCCAGTAACATATATCGTGGGTAGGTTTTTAAAATCGTGATTGCATTCACGATGAAAGTTGTCTAGTGAATAACGTTTCAATATGAAAAGGAATTGTTAACTACTAATTTTTATTAATTTAATATTTACTTTAGCATGTGATTTAAGTATATACAGTTTTAGGTATTGATTTATTACTTTCATCATGTTCTAAGGTGTTCAGACTAACATATTAAAATTTAACAAATTCTTGTGAACAAAAACTTGTTGGGGTTTTTTTGTATTTCCTTCATTTTTGTTGAATTCCTTGAAGAGTTATTCCTTTTTAGTTGGTTTTCTTTTCGATTCAGATTATTATGAAATTAATGTTTTATTTTTTATGAAATCGTAATGAACGTTTTTAACAATCGTCTTCTCGAAATCTTTCTTCAAAAAGTCTATGTTACTAAGCTTATACACTTACCGTCTTATGTAACTATTTTTTTAATATATTACATATGCTTTTTATCAAAAGAGAAGTATTGCAAAAAAGCAATCGTAAAACATTTACCTATTGAAGTGTGTTACTGAAAAAAAGTACATATATATGTGTGTATTAATATAATCTTTATAATGATGTGTTTATTCATTGATGCTTTATTTCTGTTTATTATATGCAATATTTTAACTTTTACATCATTGTTCTTCTAAATTTATAGACAATTAGTTGCAATTAATCAATCAAAAGATACTACACTTAACAAGACAGAACAATTGACTTGCAATCAATATAGTAACCTTTATTTTGACGTAATTTTTATTAACAACTTTAAGAAGTTATTTAGTTATTTAATTTTACATATTACCGTGGTAAAAGCAAAATATTCTTTTAATTGTTAACTTGTATTCATTTATCCACCGTTATGCACATTTTATTTTTTGTTAAAAGTCTACACAATTTAAGAATTCTAAAAAAAATATCCATCCATTGTTTATCAGCTGCTATTGATCCGAAGATTTCGAGATATTGTTCAAGGTAAAAAGAGTATAATTTATTTCCGATATCAAAAGTTGCTCAGAGGTAAAAATTCAATTTGCATGCAGCCGAAAAAGTTATCATATACCAAATTTGGTATTAGGAAGTTCCATTCATGATATAAAAAAATGTTCTTGAAAGATATAAAAATTGGAACTTAATACAGTTTAATTAATTAGAAGTTATAAACAGTTAGAAGTTATAATTATTCTTAAGAATAAGCTTTTCTTCCTCGTGCTTTAGTTTCGGAGATAAACGTGGAGCTCAATTTAATATGTTGACAACCCCTAACGGAAATTATAATACCGAGATTTAACTCTACACTTTTTGCCTTGAAATCGTTAAAAAAATCAATAGCAGCTGGTAAACACTAGGAGAAGCTTTTTTCCACACCTGGTGTTTCAATAATAATGTAACATTTTCCATAATTTGGCATTTAACTACTTCGTGCTAAAATGCAATTAAACCAACTCAATTATTAACAAATACATTATTCAATCGAAATTTACAATCGGACACTTACCCTAAATATTATAGATTTATAATGGTGCATTCAGATTTATAATTAAAGATAATTGACGTGCGAATATCTACTATTAAAATTTAATTATAACCAAACTAAATATGTAAACCTGTGGTGATAACAGTTATTGCCCCCCCCCCCCCTTCCCCCTATTAACATAAAATACACATTCATGACTTCTGGTCAAATAATCAGCATTAGATATTTGAATTATTTCGATTAAGAACTTTCGATTTAGATTTTATTACACTTCAACATGCTAAGATTATTGAACTGGACATTTGAAATAAGGTTATTATATTTTAATTTAAAAACTTTTGCATTATAAAGATATTATTACTAAGTATAATCAAACTAAATTTATATTATAAAACAATTACAAAAATATTATAAAAAAAAATATTCGATATTAAAAGTTAAGGCTTTGTAACTCATTTACGCTACAAAAGTTTTAAATTATATAAAGTAAGATTATATCCATAGACATCCACGTGTATTTTTCGGTTTTACATTTACTAAGTTTAAATCTGAGAAATCTAGAAAATATAAAATTCATTTTAATATTTAATAGTTCTTTTCATTCGTATATTTATTTATAATGTATAATAATGTTATTATTTATCATACTACCTGATGCTAATATCCTTTTTATGTATTGTCAGATCCCTCGAAACACACAGAATGCTTTGATATTTATCATTTCAATTTTTTTATTTTTCATTTTTAAGTTGGTTATTGAATCGACACGGATATATGATCTTTCGTTAATTATTGTTTACTTCTATGGATGTTTTCTTAAGTTTGTAACATTCACCCCTTACACGAAGAAGAAACCCAGATATATAAATGTGAATATGTTTTATATTAGATTTCAATTATGTGTATTTTCAAGAGGAATTTTAATGCGATTGTTTTTAATATTGTATATTATTTATTTTCACCAAAATTTGGTGCTTAGTGAACAGATCCTAGTCGTAATCAAATTCTGTAATACCTCAAACAGCGGAGCGATCAAACTTCATACTATTTACTACTTTTTAAGTTTATTATTAAAACTCGTTGTTTACTTCTCTTTTAATGTGCTGTGTGTTTTATGTCGAAAACTCAATTTATTTCTGATTTTGTCATGTGATTGGTTTTATTCCATTATTATTTGCACATAAGATCAATGAAAAATCCATTTCTTTATAAAACTTTATAGATATTGTCTTGTTAACATAATAAAAGTAAAAATATTTAAGCGTAATAAAACACAAATATACATTCTATGGTGAAACTTGAGGCCAAAAACTGTTAATTATTATTCATTGATATGTTCAAATTTCTCAAGTAGATTTGTAAAAAAAACTTGTAACATAGATTTTTAATGAAACAGGGATTTTTCATACCAACGTAGAGTTCTTGTGTTTAACGTATGTTTTTAACATCAACTGTATAAATTAAATGTTAATTACATAATTTTTGTGAATAATTTTATGAAATATACGTTATTAGTGGTTAATTGTTCATTAATGTAAAGTTATTTTAACGTGCAATATTATTTAAAATGGTCTTACTCTGGTTATGACATACTATATTGCGCTATATTTAAATAAATGCACTTATCAAATGAAAGTATATAAATATACTTGAAAAAAGCAACGCTGATTCTAGGAACAAATAGTTTTTTATGTAAAAATTGGAATGTTTAGCAGGACTCAGGTCCTTCTTCGTCAGAATAGTTATTGAAAATGTAACTGAATAATAGTTATTGAAAATGAACAAATGTAACTGAAAACAAAAACACTCGGGAGGAAAGCATAAACAAATTATTCTATAGTTAAGATGCTTTTCAAAATGGTTGATAATTCGGGCAAAGAAGAAAATTGCAGTTTTTAAAGATAATGCAGGTTTCGTAAAAATCAAGTTTACCATGCCCGAATGTTTAACCTAAATTGACGTAGAGGAGCAATTGAAAGGATGATTAGGTTCCCAGGATTATCTATAGTTAAACTCATAATTTCCTTGCACTGGAGCCACGACCATGGGCGGAGCTATAAAATACGCGAAACAATCAGATGAAGACAAAATAAAACGTCTGAAAATATCTCTTCATCTGATTTCTCCACGAGTTTTATAGCCCCGCCCATGGTCGCGACTTTTGTGCAAGGAAACTATGAGTTTTTCCCATTAATGCCTGGCGTCCCTTTTTAGGGACACTTTTAAAACAATTTCGCAATTTTTAATGAGTCAACTTTTCAATTAAAAAACTGCTCCGATGTATTCAATAGTGTACATTTCAACTGACCCAAGGGCATTGATGCTGTTTAAGGCAACTTTTCCGGTAAAACTCTTATCATTTTAGTCTGATAACCTTAAATTAGCGCCACCTGAAAGGGTCATACTGGGTTAACTATAGCGACCGCAATGGCGAGGAACGTTGTAAATGCCCTAGTCATTGAAATTATTAATATAGTATCTTTTCAAGATTTGAAAACTTAATTTGTCGGCAAGAGAGAATGGAATTTTAAATTGTAGCTTTTATAAAATGTTTCCAGAGTTGCTTTCTTCAAGTATTATGGGCAAAGTTGTGAATATTCTCTGAATATATGAAATTAATTATTATTTTAATTTTCCATAATGATAGTAAAGATGTGTTCATTGGAAATGAATTGTAAAATAAAAATAGGCATCATCTAAAATATTTTATTAGCATCAAACAAGTCTGTGTTAATTGTGTTTATCAAATGTATGTTAAATTTAGTTTTAAATTATATTGGTGCATTTAATAAACTGAATCTTTGATATCAACACTACTGTAGCTGTTTTTTTGTGTGCAAAATGTGATTACAGATTGAAAAACTAAGTTAAAAATCGGTATAGATTGTCAATGGATAGATTAGCAGGTTTATAATTTTATTAAGTGACATATTTTTTACATTAGAGCAATTCAACTGTTTTGCCTTAACTTCTGTGCATTTGCTCAATTTGTGGATGTCCCCAATTTTTTCCAATCCTTTTATGAGAGAACTTTAAATTGTTTCACTTATATATAGGTTACACAAAAGTGTTTAGCATAGAATAATTCAATTTTTTTTTGGAATACTGTTTGAAAAGCGAAAAAAAAAAGAGAAATTACTATAAATACTCATAAATATTTTTTTAATTTATCTTTGAGGTAAACTATTCTAAATAATAATTCATACAGTTTGTCCCATGACCAGAAAACTGTTTGTTTCAATCAAAAATCAAAGATTTTATGAACAATATGAACCGCAAGAATGAATTTTTTTTTTGCTATTGTAATATTAAATACAGGATTTCTATATTACTTAAAATATTCTATATAAATATTAGCTCTTATACAGAATTCAATTGATTGCTTAGGTAAATAATATGTCTTTAAAACTACTAATCCTTTTAAGGCTATTTAAGATTAGGGTTTTCAAAATGCTTTTTCTACATTTGAATTAATTTTGCTTACCATATAATTACATTGGGAACTACATATTTTCTCGAAAAGCGGTGCTCTAGCTCGTTTTATACGACGTCAAAAGCATTTTACATAAGTACTAGTATTTTCAGCACAATAGAATAGTGCTAGACAAATTGAGCCCCCTTCCAAATGCCATTTCATAATTTGTTTATGAAAGAGTTAAAACATTTTAAAAAATTGCAAGATACTTCGATAATTTTGTCCAACACTTGAATCATAAGGGACAAACGCGTCCATTAACAAAAAAATAACTTGCAAAACACAAATGATGAAGTCTTATTAATAAATTTAAACTCTTCGCTTACACACTGCCATCATCTCATATTCACAGATATATGTCATTAAAATATTAAAAATTAAGCCTAATTTTATCGAAAAAAAAACTTAATATCACACAATAGAGCTTCATGAAAATCTTGCTATAATATATATTTCTTGTTTATTTTAAAATATGAACTCATCAATTTAAATTTTCAAATATACGTTGATTACATCCATCTCTATCCAAAATAAAACAAACTTAACACTTAAATTCAATTGAACCTAATTAAACTAACCAAACCCCAAAATAACCACCCATCATTTACCCAACCCTTCATCAAAACCCTTAAACGCCCTCCCACACCAAACACACTGTGCATGACCAACCACCCTATCCACCAGACAAACAACGCCAAGTCCCTGTCTGAGGTAGTTACTCGAAATGAACTTCGCACAGTAATAGATCCTTGACAAGGTGGTTTTCGGAAATTTTCGGAAATTCGGGAGGTTTTGGAAATTTTAACAAATAAAGTCTTACTAAATATATTAAAATTCTTTGCTTAAAAGCAGCCACCATATCATATTCACAGTAATTTGTCATGAAAATAGTAAAAATTAAGCCTATTTTATCAAGAAATATAACAAATTAGATATCACACACACAATGGAGCTTCATGAAAACCTTGATCTAATATAAATAGCTGGTTTATTTAAAAATATGAATTTATGATTCTAAATTTTTAAATATCGGTAGATTGCTTTTAACTCAATGCAAAATAAAACTAACTAACCACTTAAATTCAATAAAGCCTAAGGCTAATTTAATATAACTGTAGCGTAAGTCACAATATAAGAAGAGCTTACAAGCTTTTTAAAGTTAAAAATAAATCCAATTTAATGAATCACTTTATATTATTTGGTTTTAATAAGTGTAGATAACTATTTCGTTAATTTTTTTTCAGTTACTGTTGAAAGTTGTAGCTATAATCAATTATTACACACTCACTTACACTGAAGAAATTTTTTAAATTTCTCATGGAATCAGCCCTAATTAAATAAATCAAACCCCAAACCCAAAATAATCACAACATTTACCCAACACATCCAAACTCTCCCCCACCAAACACACAGTCTGTGCATGACCGACCACCTCATCCACCAGACAAACCCCGCAAAGTCCCTTGTCAGAGGTAGGGACTCGAAATGAACACGTCGGGCACTAATAGATCCTTGACAAGGTGGTTTTCGGGAGGATGGGGAGCAGGGATGATGATTTCCCTTTCATTATCCCTCTCATTTTTCACCCCGGCCCCACAGGAGCCCCCTCCCATTGTGTTCGACATGATTTCAAGAGAGGTTGGAGTCAATAGCAGCGGCCGCTCGCTCGCTCTTTATTCGATCGGGAGTCGCCGGAGTCGGGGCTAAAGTGGCCTAACTCCGTCTCGATGAGTGTGGGCAGGGCCTGCTCAAGGAAATCTCAGATTATAGGCACAATCTATTTTGGGGGCCCCTTCACGAAAAATTTTGAGTACGATTTCCAGTAATGATGATGCTATAGACCAATGTATAAAATGTGTGCTACAATTTTATAGGTTTCATTGTAAACATCGATCAAAACAATCGCGTTAGGACAATTTCTTAGCCAAAATTGAGCGAAAAACAAAGTGGAGTATCAGAATTTTTTTAGTTTACTTATATTTTGGGGATTTACCTCATTTAGCATAATAGAACCTGAAATTTAGGGGCCCCTAAATTTTGGGGGGTCCTAGGCCGGGGTCTAACGGGCCTTATGGAGGAGCAGGCCCTGAGTGTGGGGTTGATGAAAACGTAACTGATATTCTGATTGCACGTATATTCAATAGGGTTGACTGACCAGTGAGTGAACAGGCCCCAGTGAATGAACATTTGGTAAATATATATTTTAAAAAAATAAAGATTGAAAATCATTCCACTATATGGATTTGCAACACTGACTTCCTACCATGTAGTAGGAAGCTATCTGACAATGGTTGGTTGTCCTGGTCATTATATCCTGGTTTTCATTCATTGGCGAACGTGACTCCTTAAACGTTCATTCACTGGTTAGTCTACCCTACTATTGATTCAAAAGTAAATTTCTAATATGGATCCAAAAGTATTGGTAGACTGACCAGTGAGTGAACAGGCCTCCGTGAATGAACAGTTGGTAAATATATTTTTAAAAAATACGGATTAAAACTCATTCCGCTGGATGGATTTTCAACACTGACTTCCTCCAATCAAGTAGGAATAAATCTGATTGGTTGTAATTGGCCGTTAATTAAAATCCAACATGTTTATTGACTGGACATTTTTGTGTTCATTCAGTGGTAAAAGAACTGTTTATTCACTTGGCTTTTGTACCACTTTCTATTTGGCCCCCAAAAGATTTATAGGCCCCCAAAAGACCCGAAACAGTGCAATATAGAATCACCTCCTTTGTTTGTAGAATTTACATGTAATTACTTATGTGTTCACATTGTCATAAACCAGAAGTTATATTTTCTTAAATTGTATGAATTTTCTTAAAACAAATTGTGCTTAAGCGTTCATTCACTGGTTAGTCTACCCTACTCGTCTAGGTCTAATACTACTTAGCATTACCCCATGAACGATGACTTGTGAATACCGTTAACATTTCAGAATAAAAATGTTAACTTAAAGTTTTTTAGCCCTTTCAGTCCCAGTGATGCCATGCCCATTTGGCATCATCCCTTTCAGTATTTTTTTCCAAATGTTTATGTCCGTTATGACATCCAAACACATGTCATTCGACTCTTCATACTTTGTTCTATTAGACAATATTTAACATTAATCTCAATAGAAGTCAAAACTACTGTTTTTTTTATTAAGAAAATAGCTAACAAGCGTTTCACCTGATTTTTGAACTGTTCACTTCAGTTCCTATTATTTAAAGCACAATTTAAACTATTTCGGTTAAAATAATTACTAATTTTTTTTTATAATGTGTTCAGATATCTTAAACTTACTTACGACATAACATTGAGCGGGTATCATTATTTTTGGATCATATTGTATATTAAGAGGTTTCCTATAGATTGATTTATTTTTATAAATATACACTATGGCATTAAATATATTTTAAATAACTACCGCTATTATTTTGAGATAGTTGGTCACAAAAGTTTTGAAAAGCTAAAGAAAGATAAAAACAGTCTCATTGCTGTAACAAGTTAAAAGTGATTCCAACATTTGGAATTTCTGAGTGTTTTGAAAAGCAAAATATGTAACTCTGAGATTTTATGAAAATTTACATGAAGTCAATGCTGTGTTTTAAGAAGTCTAATACTGCATAGCATTAAGCAGGTATCATTATTTTTGGATATCATTACATAAAAAGCGGTTTTCCATATATTTGATTTGTGTTTATAAACGTATACTTTAATTGATATTTGATTATACGCATATTTTCTATACAAAGTTATGTGAAAGTAATGATACCTGTTTTATACTACATAGCATTAAGAGGGTATCATCATTTTTGGATCATATTGCATAATCAGAAGTTTTCTATCGATTGAATTATGTTTATAAATGTACTCTATGGCATCAAATATATTTTAATTAACTACCGCTATTATTTTGAAATTATTGTTGAGAAAAGTTTCGAAATGCTACATATTATTCATTGCGGTTGTAGAGGGGATGAGTTAAATTAAAAACGGTTCCAACATTTGGAATTGCTAAGTGTTCTTAAAAGGAGATATCACTCTTGTTGAGGTTCTCCGAAAATTCACATATGAAGTCCCTGCTGTGCTTCAAAAAGTTTGAGCTAGTAGGTAACATGGAATTCGTTTTAAATTATTAAATGTAAATTTAAAAAAAAAAGAAACTTGGGAATTTACATCCTTCTGATAAGTAATTACAATATTATAAACAAACTTATTCTTAAAGCTCAAGGTGCTAAAAATGATAGAATTACTTTGTTTTACTAGTTTTCCAAATAACAATGTCGATAAAATATATTAACAAAATATTTGTTTGACAATTTCTATACATTATTTATTTTTATAAACAGATTTTTCTATAGATTAATTTATGTCTATAAATATGCACTATGGTATCAAATATATTTAAATAACTACCACTATTATTTTGAAATCATCGTTGAGAAAAGTTTTGAAATGCTGCGTGTTTTTTACACAAGGTGCTATCTGTTCAAAATAATTAAAAACAGTTCCAATATTTGGAATTGCTAAGTGTTCTTACGAAGTTTGAGTTAGATTTTTGCCAACCTCCGTTAACCTTTTATGTGCCAACGTTCCACTTGTAGAACATATTATGTAGCCCCCTTTATAGCCCGGAATAATTTTTATATGTGAAAACTTAAAAAACACGAAAAGCAAATTTTAAAAAATCGTTGTACATTTTTTTAGGAGTATGGCATTGATGCTGTTTAAGGCTATTTTTCCGGTAAAACTCTAACATTTTAGTCTCATAAACTTAAATCAGCGCCATCTGAAAGGGTCTTAAAGGGTTAAAGAGTTATCGTTATTTTGATAACCTATTATATTCAGTGGCTTTCTATACATCTGTGTCTATAAATACGTACTAAGATTGATAGTTGATTATGTGTATATTCGATACTGCGGAGTGATCTAAAAGTAATTTAACGTCTAATACGACATAGCATTAAGTTTCTATGCATATATGTATGTTTATAAATAAACACTATGGCATCAAACATATTTTAAATAACTACCGCTATTATTTTAAGAAAATTGATTAAAAAAGTTTTGAAAAGCTAACGAAAGATAATTAAAGATCGAAGCTAACGAAAGATCCGATAAGTAAAAAGCAATTTCAACATTTGGAATTGCTAAGCGTGCTTAAAGGAAAATATGTCAATCTTGTTCTTTTTCATAGTGAGATTCTCTGTAAATTCACATGAAGTCCCTACTGTGGTTTCAAGAAGTTTGCGCTAATACCGTACATTTATTTTTAGGTTGAAGCTAAGAGGTTACATGGAATTCGTTTAAAATTATCAAATATAACTTAATATGAAAAACTTGATAATTTACATCCATCTCATTGGTAACAATATTATAAACAAAATTTAGTCTTTATAGCTCAAGGTGCTAAATATGATAGCATTACTTTGTTTTACTGGTATTCCAAATAACAGTGCGATAAAATATTATATTAACAAAGTATTTGTTTGAAAATTTAACAAAATGTTAAAAACAACGTTGTTAATTCAAACGAGTAATTTTAATTCGTAGCATACGAGCTACAAACAAGAGATAATCCTTCATTTAGGAAACTGATTACATATTTTAACCTTAGTTTTCTTCATTAAATATTAGTAAATCTGTGTGTATCAAAATTTTCTTTTGTCATGAATAATTTTTCTCTTTAAAACAAAGCTATCACTACCTTGCACGTACAAAAGAGAATTTTCAAGGTTTTAAAAAATACCGATACCAAAGCAGCTGACTTGTACCATTCGTTATTTGTATTAAAATGTTTTTTTTTTAAAGGAGTTCCTGGCATTGATGCTTTAAATGGCAATTTTTTTTTTTATAAAACGCTGAAATTTAGTCTCATTAACGTAATTCAGCGTCATCTAATCGCTGATCTTAAAGGGTTAAAGTACTGTTTCATTCGACATAACACCCCGCGCGGAACTTAACGTGGCAAATGAAAGGAGTCAGCTTTAAATTATCCGTGCCTCACTACAAAGCAGAGCAGATAATGCTCTACTTTCAAGCATGAAGTGGCAATACATGCCGCTTTT
Organism: Hylyphantes graminicola; assembly: GCA_023701765.1. Classification (NCBI taxonomy): domain Eukaryota; kingdom Metazoa; phylum Arthropoda; class Arachnida; order Araneae; family Linyphiidae; genus Hylyphantes; species Hylyphantes graminicola. The sequence continues at coordinate 35,480,063 of CM043122.1, forward strand.
TTTAAAGTATTCAAGCCTGAAAAAATAGTTTTGTATTTCAGCCGTAAAAATTAATATTATTAATATTAATATACTAAACACAAATAGTGGTAGCTAAAATTAAACGCATAGAAATTAATAAAATGTTAATTTTTGTACATAAAAAATATTTTGTGATATCATTTGTGCATCCAGTAGATAACTTCTCTATAGAGCCATAGCCAATAACGTCAAGACCAATAACGTCTCGTAATTCAAGCCATTTTCAAGTAACGACGTTTAAATCTGAGCTAGCACCCAAAGTTAATTCAAACAACATTTAAGGGGAGATCATAGATTGCGGCAGCAAAAATGAGCAAATCTTAGTATTTATTTCGCAAGGATCGAAATAATTTTAACCCTTTAGTACAAATTGTTGCCATATGGCAACAAGTAACATAATTCACTTTATCTCTTCAAAAATATCGATACGAAAGCAGCTGACTTGTACCATTCGTTATTTGTATAAAAAATGTCTTTGTTTTTAAGGAGTTGCTGGCATTGATGTTGTTTAACGCATTTTCTTCGATAAAACTCCAAATTTATTTCTCATAATTTTAAATCAGCGCCATCTGACGGCTGGTCTTAAAGGGTTGCATGGTTTATAAAAACGTAGACAGATGCAGCTTATTGTACAAAAATCTACAACTGATAAACTACTTTTCTACGTAGTTTCCGAAATTTTGTAGGCACTAGTAATAGCGTGGCAAAAGTTTGTGTGTCCCTTCTTCATAGCAAGTTACCGCCTGCGTTTTTTAACCAAGTGGTAACATGTTCGTCAAGCTCGTCCTCATCGTTTAAGGGTTTACCAACAAGGAAAGATTTAACGTGTAAGAAAAGATAAAAATCACTTGGAGCGTCTTGGCGTTTTATAAATGTTTGACCAAACTCAGCTTTTATAACTGCTCATGTCTCGGTTACATGCTTTTAGAGCTTCTGCGCATGATAAACTAATTATGTCTGAAATAATTTTTTTGGTTTATGACCTGATATTTCTTGGATGTCAACCATGTTTATAAACTTTATATGAACTATAAAATTGCAAAATGATGCCTAGCTTGTTCTTAAGTTAAAAATTTTATTATAAAAATTATTGAAATGCAGTAAATTTTACTTTTGCGTATCATAATAACGTACTAATTTTAGTCAGGTAGCCTATTCTGCAGTTTAAAATGTTCCCATATCATTTCTGAATGTATTTTGATTATATTTAATTTTGTAAATAGCTTGTATAACAGATTATGATGTGAGCAAAACTAATGTGAATATTACAAATTTCAAAACTTGATTCTTTAATACATTGTAAAAAATTAAACCTTTTGTTAATAAACTTTTCTTTTATAATAAATTCAACTTTCTGCTATTTGAAACCAATCTATAAGCTTTAAAAGTTCACATACCACTTACATTTAGGCCAATACCGCTCGTACAACCAAAATTGACACAGTAAATGGTAGTAATTTTCGAAGTTACGCTTCTCTAGCTCTGAGGGGCTGAGTATAAGGGAGGGGGGAGAGTATTTTGCGGCCCTGATTTCTCGTTGCAACCTGAGCTTACGACACTCGCTTTTACAGATGAAGAGCAGATTATGGGACATTAAGCTACGCGCTTTTGAGGAATCCCTGAATGGGCCCGGCACAATAGTGACGTGTTTGGCAGCCTTTGTTGTTGTTGGATTCAGGAAAGAGTTCAATTTGTATTGGGGCGATTGGTTTGGATAACTGTAGGTTTAAAGTGTTGATTTTTTTGTGTGTGAAATAAAATATCAATTGCGGGGTTGAATTAATGCTTTTTTGTTCATGGTGTTAGATCTTACGAGGAAGGAAATGAGAGAGTTTATGAATCTTTATTTTAATTTAGAAAAAAATAACAAATGTGACTTGTTAATTTAAAAAGTTGCAATAATTTTATATTGTATTAAAATTTTAAATATAAGCTAAAGTGCATAAAAACTTACTTATTGAATGATAAGTTACTATTTTAATTAGTGAGATGGATGCTATATTTATAAATCCGTTTATTAAAAATAGTTTAAAATATGTCAACTAAATGAACATCTGTAATCAATATATTTAATAAAAAATATAATTTAACCTTTTTCGTAACAAAATATTATTTATTTATAGATAACCATGCAATTTTAATACAATAGTTCTAATACAATTACAATTGAATGCAGTAATACTAATACAATTACAACTGAATACAATAATATTAATACAATTACAACTGAATACAATAATACTAATACAATTACAACTGAATACAATCATATTAACACAATTACAATTGAATACAATAATATTAATACAATTACAATTGAATTCAAGAATATTAATACAATTTAATACAATGATGTTAATACAATAAAAATTTAATACAATAATAATAAACAAAAACAGTTACATTAAAACATGTTAAACTTTTTTTACTACCACTTGGTCGTGTTTGGTATGGTATATGACAACATTAATGCTTGATTCATGTATCCTTGTCCGCTTGTTCATGCATCGGTTCATGACGAAAACATTTGATATTTATCATCGTCCATCCGAACAGGTTCCACTAGAATGGTATCTGGCGGCAAACCTAAAACGATAGACATTCAGGGTTAGTACGCTTGGCGAATAATATCAATTTGGCAAATATCTAGGTAAAAACTTAGAGGGAAACATCAGTCACCTTAAATTCCATGAGATGTTAGTTGAAACTTTCTGTGAGTATCAGTTTCAATTTGATGGTTGGCGGCACAGAGAACACTGTTTATACTTTTCAATGTTTTTTATGTATTTTCCAAAAAAAATGTAGAATTTATAGAATTTTTAAGTGTTAGTTAATTTTTCGTTTGTTGAATTTTATTAGCTACTTACCTTCAAAACTAAAACTGTAAACTGAAATAATATCGTGCAATTAATTCTTATATAATGCAAATTTAATTATTTAAAAAAAATTTCAACAATTTTATCCAAATATTTGTTCAATTCAAAAACCTAACATTTTTGACTAGGTAAAGTGAGTTAAAGGGATTTTTTTTTGCCTTCATGCAAAGTCATTTTTAACTCGTGTAAGTTAGTCAATGGTCAGTAAGTCAAAAGACTCATTTTGGTTAGTAACTTGAACACGTTAATATTTTTTCTGTGCGTGAGAGTATCTTTTCCAAGACAAGAATAATCATGCAACTCGATTCAAGCTCTTCTTAACCATCCAATCAAATTATAATATATTTTTTAGGTATGCATTATAAATTGAAATAACGTATTTTTTTAATAAAAGTATAATTATTCTTTTAAAATATACTTTCATAACACGAGAAATAAACTAGTATAACCTAACATTTACCAAAATCCATTATGAAAGTTTACAATTCATATATTCTAGTCTCCTTTCTTCAACCTAAAAAATAGATAATTCCAAAACGAACCTCTTGTCTAGGGACTCGTGACTTAGAATTCTAGTGTGATCGCTAGCAGGGAAAGCATTAAGTGAGGGCCTCTTCCAATACGAAATTGATATCTCAACTCAGTTCAAGCCCTCCCATCGCATAAAAGCAACAAACTCAGTTTACCTTGAAGGCGGTTATCTGATTTCGCAACCCAGTGGGGAGAGCGGTACGCTTTTTGTTCACAAAGATCACGAGACGGTCATTTTCCCGGCATGTTGGATGGATTCCCCCTTTCCTCTATTTTTTAGCGATTCGAAGGGTTGGTTTTGAAATGATGCAACATGTATTTCTTGAAATGCGTTTTAAGTGTTTAAATTTGTGATCAACCACTTAACGTTTTTGTTTGTGTTTTAGAATGAGTTTTAAATTTTTACCTTTGCGATAAACCACTAAGCAATGCTTACCTTTGTGATCAACCACTCAACGTTTTAAATGAGTTTTAAAGGTTTACCTTTGCGATGAATTACTAAACGTTTTTTTCTTCAGTTTTGTTTATTTCATACAAAGCACCAAAATCAACGAATTGCTTCTGTGTGTGAGATCGTTTTGACTATGAAAACCTCAGACCATAAAGATCTTACACTAATGATCAATTCATTAAACTGAAACGCAAGCGTCCACAGGTCCTTCATACGACCTATTAGTTGTCGTTCAACAATGCTTTCGCTAAGTCTCAAGCCCTTCCATATCTTTATTTTTATTACAATCTCCCAGCTATTTTCATCTACCACCAACATTTGTCACTTTTAAAGTTGCCTTAGATGCGCAGAAAAGACGCTTCGCGTCGATACTTAAAAGTATTAATTCAATCTCCGCTCTTAAGAGAGTTAGGTATTATTTTTACAAAGCTTTCAACAAAAAAATACACAAGAAAAACAGTAAGGAAAAGCTTTAGATAATCGCAAACAGCATACTATTAGATTTTTATACGTCCATATATCTTAATTGTAAAACCCCGCTTGTATGCTGGAATACGTACGATAAGATATCAACTAAATCTAACTTTCAGGCAATTATTTTTCTAACAGAAGTGAGCTTAAACAAATCAGAGAATTGTCTGACAATTTCTAGACTATTGACCAACCAGGCTCTAAGTTAAATTTTCCTGGAAACAATAGTCTCAACAATAGACTTTAATTGTTTGGCCATTGTTTAAATAAACACTTCTGGTCAGAAAAACAAAAAATATGGTAATTTATTGAAAAAAGACTTATATGGACTCGTAAAATATTCACCCATACTGTCTGGGGTGAAATCCTAACTTAAACTGAAATAGTATAAAAGCTGGCAAGACATAAAGAAGGTTCTATAATAAAAATTATACAAATTCCAATTTTTTACTGCCAATTTTACATAAACTGAGTTAAATTGTCTGATACAGTAATGTCAAATAGTCTCAAAGAATTTTCCTCCCTATTTTCCTGTTGATTTTTTTCTGTAAAGGGTCAGTCGGCGAGCTCTTGAGTTTCCCGAGGAAAATGTATTTCTTCCAACCCGGATTTCAACAGTGTTTTTTATTTCTTTACTTCGGGGAGCCCTAGGAACAACAACGCTGTGTGGCTTTGATTCGGCTAATAGCCTTTCTCCCCTGGTTCTCGACTTTTCATGCAAGAAGGGGAAAAAATTGGAAGGGAGGGAATAAAATCCCTACCTTACTGACATAAGGGGCTCAACCCCAAAAATACGATTTCTGATATTTAGTCCATTTGTATTTAAAACCTCTATTCGGAAATAGCTGCAAATTAAAGTTTCTGTAACTCTATAAATGTAATTTTTTTGCTATTTAAAATATCAAAATTACATAGACGTTGAAGAAGGTTGTCTGGTTTTTATACCTCTCTTGTGAAAAATACACAAATAGACTTGAACCAATTTGGCTCTTAGATTGGAAAATGCCATGCTCTTTTCGAAACACAGGCACGGTTTGGGGCAGTCGAAAGCTTACTTCAAAGCTTACGACTGCTCAAAGCGTGCGTGTGTTTTAAACATGTTTTTTAAAGGAGATGACCAAGATGAAAAAAGTTGAATAAAGCGCAGTTGTATTTTGTGAAAACAAGGAGGAAGAGTTTTTATGGTGAGTGTTTTTCTAAACAATGATTTTTTGGATTAAGTAGTGAAGGGAAGGAAATAAAAATTATTTTACTTTGTATCCAAATGAGTGTACTGTTTTTATTTTGCTTTCATATTACGTAAGACAAAGTAAAAAGTATTTTGACTTTAAGATCGGCCATATTTATGAAAAACTACCCTGTATTTTATGTGAGACTGGCATATAATTTTTACAACTTTGCATTAGCAGATTTAAATGAGCATTTTGTCATGAAATATAAAGAAATTTTTATTCAATCTACCTAATACTATATAGGTTATCTGATGTTCAAAACAAACAATTTCCAATAAATCTAAAAGTGAATCTTAATCGCATTTAGTTTTAGTTACCACTTGTCAATTGTCTTTCATCAGTATTTTTATGTTACAGTATTTCAATTAAATATATTTAGTCCTGAAACCTTAAAACATTTTTAACACTTATTTCCTCATATATATTTAGAAAGTAATTATGTGTATAACTGTTCTCGTTTTTATGTTATTTTTGGGGAAATACTGAAGCTACTTATCTTATATGACACCGACAAAGATTTTTTTAAATAATCTTTATGATATCTTAAGAATATAAGCAATATTGATCTCTCTATAATGATACTTCTTAACTATTTGAAGTTGCAGCATATTCAATGTTCTAACATTGAGAAAACAAATAAATATTTTTTAATACGAACTCGTAAAAGTAATATTTAATTTTTCAAAAATCAACAAGTAGAGAATAACAGATATAATTAAATGATATTTTTTTTTCAGTTAGCTCCTTCTTTCATAATTAAACTTGAAATAGCTAAAAGCACTATATATGTTAAGATTATTTAAAAATGTGTTGGTCTTGTCACTAAATTTTGAAGAAAAAACAAATACCAAGTACTTCAAAAGCAAAATAAAAATTGCAAGAAGGCCATGTTGCGTGATTAAACCCACCTCACATTGACACAAAACACACATTTTCCTTTCACAAAAACTACACATACTCCGCCGCAACAAGCATAGCTGCCAGCCAAGCAATCTTTCCGTCAATACTAACGTGTCCTGATTCCTGGCAGTAAATATTCAGAGCGAAATAAATGTTCACAAGGGGGAAGTAAATAAATAAATATTTGTCGAGCAGCGCAAGAAATTTTCGGCAGAGCTGGAACGATCAAGAAAGAAATGGTCCTCTTAGGAGAGCTACCGCTTTAATGCTGTTGAAATGATTCAGCCTAAGTGCGGCAAAATGGTAAAATAAAGGGATTGCCCCGAGTAATCCTCTGTGTGCTGACTGATAGGATCAGGAAACGTCTTGTCTACTTGATTTCGACGTCAACGTAATCATATCAAGGGAGCCGTCACGACGCAAAGCGGCAAAAAAGGACGTTTTTAGCGAGTTTGATTCGAACACGCGTTTAGGTAATATCTTTAGTTTGGTATAGGCAAGGAATCTATAAGAAGATTCGCTGACAACTCTTGTCCTTGTCAAACTCAAGCACTAGACAATGAAAAATAAAACGCTTGAGCTGGTGGAATCGAGGGAATAGTATAGTGTATAGGCATTATGTAAAGTACTACATATTATAGTAGTGTCTAGAGTTGAAATCGAAACATTTAATTCATATTTAACTGTATTATAAACCTAACTATATTGACAACTCTCGTCTTTGTCAAACTCAAGCACTAGACAATGAAAAATAAAACGCTTGAGCCGGAGTAATAGCTGGAATAGTAAAGTGTTTATGCATTATTTTTAGAACTATAACCCTTTTCGAACGGCGGTCAGGTGGCACTGATTTAAAATTATGAGACTAAATTTGAAGTTTTATCGAAAAAGAACGAGTTAAACTGCATCAATGTCATCAAATCCTTAAAAACAAAGTCATTTTTTATACAAATAAACAAATGGTACAAGTCAGCTGCTTCAGTATCGATATTTTTGAAGAGCTTAGACATTCTCTTTAATACCAGCACGATCGTGCGAGCCCGGTCGGAAAGGGATACATTCTAGTAATGTCTAGAGTTTAAATATAATATAGAGGATTTTTAATTAGGAAATAGGATATATTTAACTGCATTAAACTTATATATATTAACTCAGTAACATCCTATTTATTAATACCATTAAAACCTTCATTACAGAATAAAAACGTAAACATTAAGTTTTTAAAATTCATTCTTAGAGAATTTGTAATACACAAATTTCCCCCACTCTCGAGTCTTCATTTGTCTTATATTTTGTTCATTTAGATAAACTTATGAAAATATATTTATAGAATGTACGCACTTTTGGCTGAAAATTGGTTAAGTTGAATATAAAGTCACACACAATTGCATGTTAATATAAAATAAACTCCTAAAACACCATTTTTTTAAAAATTACATAAGCACCTCTAAACACATCTTTTCACTAATTCCATTAAATATAAAATTTAAATAGGCAATATTAGAAGTCATTTCGAACTTGATAAGAAACTAAAATACTTGAAATACGCTAAAACTGTATAATAGCTGCAATTTAATTTGAAAAGTTTACCTCTAATTCGAAATATAACATATGTCTGAATATAAGATATGTCAGTTTCTGGTACGCGAGCGCCTTTAATATGCAGATTAGTTCTTTTATATCATTTTCAGAAATTTCTCGCTTTTAGAAAACAGTCCGAATATTATTATCCACTTTTGTAGCACTTCTTAATAGCTTAGTCTAAATTATATTTTATAATTTTAACTTTTTGAGAACGATACGATGATGAACAAGAACATGCAAAATTTGTTTGAAATACAAGTGATAGTGAGAATATTAACTTAGTTTCAGTTAATAAGTAGAAAGCTGTTATGAGTTGCGATTTAATGCAAATTTTTGTCTAGGTTAATAATCTGGAATTGAATATACTCAAACTTTAAGCCGTTTCTGTGCATTCATTTAAAAACCAAATAACTTGATACATTTTTCTTTACTATAATTTCAAGGAGCATTTAAAAGTACTAAAATTAGATACTCAAAACATCACGTTTTCTGGTTTTAAATATTGCGTATTCATAAAAACAGTTTTAAAAAATTGCCATCATTACTTTCAAGTTAACTGATTGATTCAAACTAAACCATTTATTTGTACTTCAATTACGCACAACTGACCGTTTTTAAATAAATAAATTAGTTTTTTTTTACAGTTTTTAGTGTGTAGTGTGAGTACAAAAGAAAAATTACGTAATAACCGCAATTTTTTCACAATAGCTTTCATTTATTATAACGGAGTTGTTTTTAACTTTGATTGCCCTAATGCCTTTAGCATTGCATCAATAAAATGTTTTTATGATAATTTTTCTTATTCTTGAAGGTTTTTAGTAAATCTAATGTAGCACCCGGTAAAAATAACTAAATAATTTCAATTGCAAAAATGAAAAAAATTACCTAAACTAACGGTATTATTTTCCAAACGGTACTAAAAATAATTCCTTTAGTTAAAATAGAAAAAGAGGTGACAGCGAATTTTTTATTTAAATAAATTGCAATTTAATTTTTTTCTATGATTAGTGGAGGGATATATAAAATTCAAGAACGCATTCACAAAGTGATTTCTGGATTGTCTTTTATTGTAAAAATGAATTACATAAAATCAAGTTACGTCAGCGTGGTAACTCGACCAGTGCGGGTAATTTTGGTCCAAAATCATAGTTTTTTTTTTTTTAATTTTTACAAAAGACGAATAAGCTAATTACGAAAACGATTTTGAACACTTAGAAATCACTATGTATTCTAAGTATTGTACTTAAAGGAATAATTTCCTAATGTTTTTGATACATTTTATCAATGAAAGAAATTGATGTTAGATTAAAAAATTAGGACACGGTTAGCATCGGGGCGGGTAACTTTGGTAAAAGCAAGAAATACAAAATAAACATTCTTTATTACATCCTTAAAGGCTGTGTTACCAAATTAAATATTAATATTGAAATGTTTAAACATTAAACTAACAAAGTTAAAGGATACATAGTTATTAAAAATGGTATGTAACTTAACAATTAAAATGCAGTGTATTGTATAATGACATTACACTATGAATAACAGTATTGATTGTCACTTAAAATAAAAGTCGATTTCAAATTCAATACGAGAAAGTAACTTATTTTTGGAAGCAGTATTTAATAAAAAAACTATCTTTATAAAGAGCAAACGATTTTATTACGAAAGGAAAAAATAATATATTCGTAATTACGAATTCGAAAATGTTTACATTTTGACAGGAGTTGCTGGCATTGATGCAGCTTAAGGGGGAATGGGCGTGCAGGACCGGGGGTCTCCAAACTCAAGTGCCTCAATGTTAATCCAATGGGAAAAAATTATTTTCTTTGCCACATTTCTCCGGCTGTATTGAATATTTTTACAAGCGGATTTTTTTATGTGATAAATGTAGCTGACTTACAGGTCTCTATCTTCCCACTTTTTGAAATTAGTACGAATATTTTTTTAATATTCAATAAATTATTTTACACAAAATATTCGAAGCATTTTCAAAAAGTGGGAAAATAGAGTCCTGTAAGTCAGCTACATTTATCACATAAAAAAATCCGCTTGTAAAAATATTCAATACAGCCGGAGAAATGTGGCAAAGAAAATAATTTTTTCCCATTGGATTAACATTGAGGCACTTGAGTTTGGAGACCCCCGGTCCTGCACGCCCATTCCCCCTTAAGGCATTTTTTCGATAAAACTCTAAAACTTATGCTCATAAACTTAAATTAGAGCCCTCTGATGGCCGGTCTTAAACTACATAGCTTTAAGAGGGAATCATCATTTTTGGATTATATTTGTATAATAGAAGAAGTTTTCTATGAATCGATTTATGTTTATAAATATACAATAGGGCATCAAATATATTTTAAATGACTACCGCTATTATTTTTAAATTATCGTTCAGAAAAGTTTTGAAAAGCTTCGTGTTATTTACAACGGAGTAAGCAGGTACAATCCGATAAACAAAAAGCAATTCCAACATTTGGCATTGCTATGCGTTCTTAAAGGAAAATACACTGCTCAAAACAATTTGGGGAATGCATGGTTTAAACCATTTCGCCCCTAATTATTCCATTTGGTATCATAGGCTTCCGATTTTTTTTTTCTCACTACGTTGAACTCGTACTTATTTATCGTTAGATGGAAGAATCATGTCTTTGGAAGAATTAAATAATGTTTGTTTTAATTGAATGAAAATATAAAAAACATGGTAAAATAAATTTCACTCCCAAAAACTTTTATAAACTAAATTGACCCTAAATTCTTCACGCTTGAATTCTTAGAAGTCTAAAATTTGTTTTTACATTTTTTTTACAATTAAAATTGTGAAAAAATTATTGTTTTAATTTTTTCAAAAGTTATGATTCAATTTTTTCGCCCCTTAAATTTTAGTTAAAAAATTTAGATATGTTTCCCTGTTTTTCACCATTTTAATCTGGATGCATAAGGAATCTATTTCACAAATTTTAGATTTTTATAATAGAAAATAAGAAGTTGGAACTGGACAGGTAAACAAAAGTACACAAAGTGCTCCCCTAACTGTTTTGAGCAGTGTATGTAAGTCTTGTTGTTTTTCGTATTAAGGTTTTCTGAAAATTCACATGAAGTTCCTGCTGTGCGTTAAAAAAGTTTGAGCTAGTACCGTACATTTATTTCTAGGTTGAAGTTAGGAGCTTACATGGAATTCGTTTGAAATTATATGTAAATTAAAAAATTGGGGAGACTTTATATTTTACATTCTTCTTATAGGTAATTACAATATTATAAACAAAATTTATTCTCAACTATCAAGGTGCTAAATATGATAGCATTACTTTGTTTTACTAGTTTTCCAAATAACAGTGTCGATAAAATATGTGATATTAACAAAAAATTTGTTTGAAAATTTAACAAAATGTTAAAAACAACTTTTTTAATTCAAACGATTAATTTTAATTCGTAGCATAAGAACTACAAACAAGCTCCCTTTAAAAAATCCTTTAAGACCGACGATCAGATGGCGCTGATTTAAGGTTATGAGACTAAAATGTTAAGAGTTTCACCGGAAAAGTTGCCTTAAACAGCATCCATGGATACCCCTAAAAAAATTTACAACGATTTTTTTCAAATTCGCTTTTCGTGTCATTTAATTTTATATCTAAAATTATTCCGGGCTATAAAGGAGGTTAAATAATATGTTCCACAAGTGGAACGTTGGCGTATAAAAGGTTAACCTTCTTTATACCCCGAAATAGTTTTAGATGTGAAAAAGTAAATGACACGAAAATTGAATTTTAAAAAATTGTTATAAATTAGTTTTAGGAGTATGGCATTGATGCTGCTTAATGCAACTTTTCCAGAAAAACTCTAAACATTTTAGTCTCATAACCTTAAATCAGCACCATCTGAAAGGGTCTTAAAGGGTTAAATCAAAGTCATTTTGTATGCAAATAACGAATAGTACAAGTCAGCTGCTTCGGTATCGATGTTTTTGAAGAGCTTGAACATTCTCTTTTATACCCGCGCGAACGTGATAGCCCAGTCGGAAAGGGTTTAAAAGGCGACAATGAAAATTAACTGCAGAAAAATTACACAACTATTGATGCGAGTTTTAAAAAAAGTATCAATTGGGACTGTTGTGTAATTTGTTAAGCTTAATTTAGGTAACAAACGGATAATTAAGGCGTCACTTTGGTAATTCTCATTGGTAATTCTCAAACACATTGGTCACATTGGTAATTCTCAAAAAATCTTAGGCACTCAGCAGCCCTGTGGAAAATAAATAACTAAAAATAAAATAAAGTTGATATGAAAAACATTACATGATCTTTCATAGTATGATATTTCTTATAAAAGGAATACAAAATGAAAAAGTTAAATAATTTACCCAATAGGTCTTTAAGACCGAGCTATTACTATCGTGCGGGTATAAAAGAGAATGTTCAAGCTTTTCAAAAATTTTGATAACCGAAGCAGCTGACTTTTACCATTCGTTATTTATATAAAAAATGACTGTTTTTTAGGAGTTGCTGGCATTGTTGCCGTTTAAGGAATTTTTTTTATCGAACTCTAAAATTTAGTCTCATAAACTTAAATCAAAGCCATCTGATCGCCGGTCTGAAAGGGATAGATAAAATGAGCTTGTTTGTAGCTCTTTTGCTAGGAATTAAAATTACTCGTTTGAATTAGCAAAGTTGTTTTGAACATTTTGTTTAATTTTCAAATAAATTTTTTGTTAATATAATATTTTATCGACACACTTAATTAACCTTAATCAGAATTAATTACCTTATCAGTAATTACCTTATCATAATTATGTGAACTATCAAGTTTTGCACCTTGATCGTTGATAATAAATTGTGTTTATAATATTGTAATTACCTATCAGAAGAATATAAAATATAAAGTCTCCCCAATTTTTTTATTTACATTTAATAAGTTCAAACGAATTAAATGTAACCTCTTAGATTTAACCTTCAAATAAATGTACGGTACTAAATCAAACTTCTAAAGACGCAGAAGGGACTTCATGCGAAATTTTTCAGAGAACCTTAATATATATATATGAAACGCAACAAGGGTTACATATTTTCCTTTAAAAATTCCTAAATTTGGAATTGTTATTTATTTTCAAAATAAAACTTCTTTCCCACGAGTGAGTAACACGTAGCTTTTCAAAACTTTTCTCAACTATTATTTCAAAATAATAGCGGTTGTTATATAAAACATATTTGATGTCATAGTGTATGTTTATAAACATAAATCAATCTATAGAAAACTTATTATACAATATGATCCAATGCTATGTAGTATAAAACAGGTATCGTTACTTTTAGATAACTTTATATAGCAAATAGGCGTATAATCAAATACAAATAAAAGTACACATTTATAATCACAAATCAAATATATAGAAATCCGCTGATTATGTAATGATATACAAATATAATGATACCCGTTTAACGCTATGCAGTATTGGGCGTTTAAAATTACTTTTGGATTACTCTGCAGCGCCGAAGCAGCTGACATGTACCATTCGTTATTTGTATTAACCTTTTATATATACGCCAACGTTCCACTTGTAGAACATATTATTTAACCTTCTTTATACCCCGAAATAGTTTTAGATGTGAAAAAGTAAATGACACGAAAAGTGAATTTTAAAAAATTGTTGTAAATTGGTTTTAGGAGTATGGCATTGATGCTGCTTAATGCAACTTTTCCAGTAAAACTCTAAACATTTTAGTCTCATAACCTTAAATCGGCGTCATCTGAAAGGGTCTTAAAGGGTTAAATAATAAATTTTTTAAGGATTTGTAGGCCAATGATGTTGTTTATGGCATTTTTTTGATAAAACACTTAAATTTAGTCTCATAAATTTAAATCAGCGCTATCTTGTGGACGGTCCTAAAAGGCTGACGATAACTTAGTGGATACTAACTTAGTGGATACTTTTAGTGGATACTATTGACAACTTTAATTTCTAATTAAACACATTATTTTAAACGTTTTTTAATTTGATTTTTGTGTTACGAAATTGGTCTTGGATAAATTTCTCATAACTATGGTCATTATTTATCTTATATTCTGTTTAAGATAAATTTTGCAGAACGCTTATTTTGCGTTTCAAATGTTCTTGCTAATCCTTGTTTATTTGTAAATCTTTTTCAAAAAAAAAACAGGCATTTTTTTTTCGTTTAAAACTACATCAACATCATATCCATCAACCCTTATGGAGAATAAGTAACTAAAAAAATTAGTTTATTTCAATAGCATTAGAAGTTCTTTCATTGTATATTATCTTTCCTATTTATCACAAAATGAAAAAGTTAAACCATTTACCCATTAACGACAAATTAAAGAATACTCTTAACACTTTCAATTGGATTTTTATTTTTAAAAATATATCTAATAGCGCATTTCATTACAATCAAAACAACTACGTTATTATTTTAAAAGTTTCATCTGCCTTTTCCGCACTTCTGAATAACTCAACGTTGAAAATAGGAAATTATGTTTAGCTAAAAAAAAAGGATAGATGGGAAATTAAATAATTAAACGTTTATTACTAAAAGTAAAAACCGATATTTAAACCAAAACTAAATTTAACATCTAAGCTATCTATCCAAACACTTAAATAACTCCCACACAACCATCAAACCAATTCCAACCAAAAAATACACTTTAGCACACTTCGCACTAAAAACAACACAGCACTTCCCAAAAAAACACATTACCATATTAATCCAGACAACACTTACACCACAGAAGCAACAGCATCTGTCACTGTGAAACTTGAACCATCCCCCCCCCCTCGAGGCGCGCCGTTTTAAACGCTTGACAAATGAGCTTGCTGTTTGACACGACAGTTAATAAACACCTCAGGTCAGCCGTTAAGGCTCTACCCCCCATGCAACGGAGGGGGGTAGAGCTCGTTAACCAGCCGGCCTCCCCTGGGTCCCATTCCCCTCCCAATAGCCCACTGCCGTCCACCACAATTACTAAGCCCGAGGACTGGCTTAATTAAATATCAATTATTAAAGAACGTTATTCTATTAACACATTAGAGCGGCGTCGTAGGCGGGGGCGACAGTTGGCGGGCGGCTTTCTTCTTCCCCCAATCGAATCGAGGCGTTTGCTCGGCTTTTAATCGCGGCGAGTCCCGCGGGACTGTAAGCAAAGAGATTGGAAGGAGTGGATTCAAGGACTTGGTGGTGAGTGCGGTTGGAAATGTGACTTAGAAGAGATAATATTTAGGTAGGTGGGTTGGTACACGTGTTTCCCGGTTTGTGTGATTGATAAGAGACCCGCTTATAAACCTTCGTTGAGTAACAATTGTTACTGACAGAGATATAGAAATTACACCCAGGGAGTAGGCGGGAATCGAGCCCGCACCCGGTACAGTGCGCAGACTATTATCGCTATGTGCTGTGATCAAAACCACCAGGCCACCCGGGCCTGCGATAGGTAGGTAGGTTGGCATATGTATTTTCCAGCTTGTGCGCTTGGTCAGAGATGTCCTTGTAAACTTTCGTCAAGTAAGACGTCTCGCGATGATATTTAATTAGATGGAGGAGTTAATCGCTTCAGGCCGTCTGCTTCTAGCATTCTATGAGGAGCCTCAATAGAGTCAAATTACGCTTCGTAGGTTAGAATCCTGGTCAGGTGACAACTTCGACACCAAAGCGGGAAACCAATGGAACTTCGAGCAACCCTCATGCACTTACGGCGTCGGGACTTTGGACTCCACAGATTTAATTGGCATATATGTCTCTGCGTACTCAGAACAAATACAGACAAACACAAACCTTAAGGTGAAAAAGTGAATTTATTACTTAAAAAATGCTAAAAACGGTCCTGGTATAGATGCCAGTAAAGTATGCAGTTGGTCGATTGGAATTTACATTATGGTAGATGCTGGTTCACAATGGAAGTAGGGAATGCGACGGTAAAAAACAAATATGTAGACTCGAAAACGATTAAGACTTTTTTTTTTTTTGAAATTTCAAAAATATTTTACGATACTTCCATACATAACACGATTTTTTTATATTTAAAAAAAGCTTAAGAATTACTAATTTTGATTTAAAAACCAATGTAGGTCATTTACGTTACAGAGGTTATACTTATTTGAGAAACTTGAAAGGACGTGTCTTCCGTCCAATGTCAAAATCATGAATGTGTAAATCCTAGGTATTGGTAGTTTTTTTTTTTTTTAAGTGAGCTTAACAGCAGTATCCGAATTTCTATGCATGTATGTTTGCATAGGACTAACGATGTTATTTTAAAATATATTTAAATATTATTACTTTCCTATTTTTTATTACTTATTATAAAAACTTAATTCATTGTTCATTAATAATTATTTAATAAGTATTCATAAATATAAATAGTCTACTTCGCCAATTATAATCAAAAATTGTAGTTGGTGCTTAACAGAATATATAGCAGAAAAAAAAAGCTTTTTTTTTACTTTATTACTTACAACACTTGAATGTGAAAATACTTGTTGCATTTGTAAAGAGTAAAAAAAATAATTTTGGTTCTTTTATCTAATACTATAAAATTATACTAAAAGTGCCTAAGAAGGCGGTTGCTTTGCTACTTTGAGGGAAAAAATTATTAAGATTAGTAATAAGATTAATTCTTCTGAAATATTTTAAATAAAAAAAACTGAAAGAAACATATTTACAAGAATTTCGAAATGAAATGATAATAAATGAAAAATGAAATCTATACATGTTTATCTACGCAATGTAGTGTCTGTCAGGTAGAAACAGCATACAGAAAGAGTTATTCAAGTTTCTGTAGAAGTTGTTTTACTACGCATGTAGTGCATGTCAGGTAGAAACAACTTACAGAACGTGTTGTTCATGTTTCTGTAGAAGCTGTTTTACTACGCATGTAGTGCATGCCAGGTAGAAACAACTTACAGAACGTGTTGTTCATGTTTCTGTAGAAGTTGTTTTACTACGCCTGTAGTGTATCTCGGGTAGAAACAACTTACAAAACTTGTAGTTCAAGTTTCTGAAGATGTTGTTTTACTACACGTGTGTTGTATGTAAGTAAAAAAAACTTACAGAAAGTGTTATTCTTGTTTCCGTTCATCTAAGGGAAAAAAATCGCTCCACGCATTGTTTCTCGGCTGCTATTATAGAGAAGATTACAAGAGGGACGTGATTTTTCTTTCGAAGTAAGAAGTGCAGTGCTGATTTAGTAATAAAATTTATACAAGGGGTCGTCATCATATTGAAATGAACACTAACTTTAAAAGCTACAATGGTAATACCTTTTTTTGTAATTTGGATTTCATTTAGTAGAATTGAACATTTAGGGCTGAGCTGTTTATAATTATATTACCGATATATATTACGTTAGGTTGGATTATCCCACTAAAACTATGTGAGAGCTTTGGTAACACGACGGGCTTCGTAGTTTAGAATCAAGTGACGAGCCAACACCTGAATACGGTGATATAGATGAAGGAGAAATGTCTACTAACGCCATAACCGAAGGACAAATCACATAGCAACATCCTCTAGATTACAACAAATATTTTAGTTGGTGTAATATTGGTTGGTTTCGTTGGTATTTAGTTTTGTTGTTAAATATTTAGAATGGTGAGATTTATATTTGCCATTGATTGATGTACATTAGAACACAAGAAAGTTTTAAACTGATGGGAAAATAAAAGTAAAGTTCAATTATTTAAGATTACTACCATTTGATTTTCACCTATACGTAGATTGGAGAACTTTAACCAACACTGTTGAACAACATTTGTTTTGCTTCTTCCCCACCCACCCCCTACAAAATTGAATAAATTTTAATATATTTGCCTTTTAAAAGTGACAAAATTAGTTCTTAAAATTAGGTTGCCCATATTATCTGCCGCAACAATAGATGCCTATTGCGAATTTTTAAATCTAAAAATAGTAGTAAATTTTATTATTATGGCAAACACCTAGTCAAAGGAGGAAAAACTATATTATCATATTAAAAACCGAAAACTACAATTCATATAATTTTTATATTTATATTTTTATATAATTTTGATAATTATTTTTAATCTGGTTAAAATGCAAAAAATGTAGACGAAATGGCAACTCATCACTTGTATTTAATTGATTTTTTTTTTAATATAACTATATTTTTTGATTTTGACAAAAAATTCTCTAGCTTTCGATGAAAGTTAGCAAAGCCCAAACTTACAGTGAACACCTTTAAACACACGCATCTACTAATACTAAAACTACCACTACTGAGAAAAGTTTGACATCAGCGTTAATTCCTCCAGCATTTTTCCTAAAATGACAAATAAACTGCTGAAGCATATTTTCGATCAAAACAGCCGCGTTGTTTATTTCGCGTCTCACTACACACCGATCAACAAGCAAATGGGGCCAATCAGCCCTTCAAAAGAGTTGCTTTAACACGGCTTTTGTGCTTCGTAATGACAACAAGTCTGCCGTAATAGGAAACTAGCTGTTTCTTTTGTTTCGAGCAACGATGCGCAAACAAAAACCTTTATTGGGGGAAATGGGAAGTTTTAGAACAAAATCTTTCGATGGTTTGTGATAGGAAAGTTTTAGGCCGGATTTTTGTTGTAGAGTATGTCATGCGAGACCAGAATGTTTAGAAGACTATTTGAAAAATATTGAACGGCATGTAAGTATTTTTTTAAATTGTTAACTTTCGTTTTACAGTTATTTTATTTTAATTCGTTCAATCCTACTTTGTATAATTGGTAAAATAAAAATGCAGTATTTTTAAAAACCAATTAAACCACCTCCATCTAATATACTTCTAAAATTTGAATTTAATAAAATACTCCACACACACACACAAACATACCTCTAGTAATGCAGGACAATTTATATGCGCCTATCAAGCAATGCAACAAGATGAAACAGGAAAAAGTATTTTAAAGGATTTTTAAACTTGTTTTCATAGTTAACCCACATTTTATAAAACAAATTATGCACAAAAATATCGATTATTTTACTAACCTACATTTTTTTTATCTTTTTACACTTGGGCAGCAATAAAACATCATTTGTTGTGTAGAAGCAATTTTCAAATAACTTTTGATGTTTCGTAATAGTGGAAAAGCCCATCAAAGGCTAAGGCTCTGAAAATAATGTTGGGCATTTATTCAAGATTAATTAAATAAAATGATAATAGAGAGCATCTGTGTGTGCAAAATAAAAAAAAATCCAATTATCTTATCACTTAATTAAAATTCAACTCTCTAAAAAATCAGTTCGGAAGTTCGACCAATTCATCCAAAAAGCCTAGACCAATCCCCTTATTGAAGTCCCCATTAAGAGACCCATCGGTAAATGATTAGTTTTTCGACATATTAGTTGATTATACAAGACGCTAAGTGTGGGTGTGGGACTGTAGCAGCTGTTGATAAAGGTCCTCGACGGAATTAACGTAATTGAGGAGGAACTAAAAAGCCCCCCTCGCCCTTGACTTCTATGTTACCGATTGACTCTTAAATAGGAAGCTTTTCGCCCATCCGCGCACGAAGTCATCAAAGATTCACGAGTATTTTAGGCGTTACACGAGATTTGAATAATTGAGGGTCCAGTAAATTCGGCGAAGAATGACAGTGCGGCTACGGTAATCGGACGTTTAGCAGTGGTACTAACCTTTAATGGTTACCCGTGAAACTAGCGTTATCAACGGCCGCATTAATTCGGGTCCTTTGTCTGCAGTTAAGAAGGGCGGACAACGCCCAAAGCTTTTAGTCGTTGAGTACGCGTGCACACCCATCGCTCGATACGGGGCCCTCATGGTTTGTCCAACATGCAACTGATATTATTAACCTTCTGAGCGTTAAACCCGGCTTTTTCATAATTCATGCACCACTTTTTCGGCAACAACAATAAATTTGAAATTTCATAAATGTAATTAATTTTATTTTTTAAATATTTTCAATAATAAATGAAATTCTAAATTTTTTTGTATACTAATATGTTATCAAAAAAATTTTTAAAGTTTTTGTAAGGAAAATAACCATACATATTTGTCCCCATTTTCAGGCCCTCTCAGAAGGTAAAAAATGGGTTTATATTTGAAACATTTCATATAAAAAAATGCTGGCGTCCATTGTAAGAAATCCATAAACGCTTTTTCTTATATAAAAATATTATAAGAAAATACGTAGAGACAAATTCTCCTGCAAGTATCTTTTATTTTGTTAAAGTACGTTCAAGAATAATAACATTAGAATTACATGAAAGCTTTCCGCATATGGACATAACTACTTGATTTAACAATCAAACATACAAGGTCTCTTTCGTTACACGTTTCATACTTCTTAGGGGGTAAGGTAAACCCTGACAACTCAAAATCATGTAGCAATGCGGAGTCGGTAGTGCTTTCCTAGATATGTGGTGCACACAAAAATATCATAATAAAAACGTTAGGGAATATTCGTTTACAAATTTGAACACAAACGGTTTGATCAATCTTAAAAACATATAGACCTATTGGCATTATTTTTGCCTGTTTTTGTTAAATATTTCCAGTATATCTTTGCTATGTACAACAAATATTTACTTTAGGTGTTATTTCTTATAATTATTTTGTGAACAACACAAAAAAATATAAACTAAAACATTTTTGAGGCGTTTTTAGTAGGATTTAGAGTCACCAGGATTCCCCCTACTCCTCTAAGAAAATATGAAACAATTAGTTGAGGCATCTTTTATGGCAAAAAGTTAAACAAAATGAAAATTAAATAAAACAGACAAGCATTAAGAACAAATTGACTTCTCGAAATAGCAATATACTTTCAAAAAACAACGAAATTCTATTGTTACGGATGGTACGTGAGATAATACAAAATTTCTTCATTTTACTTTTATATTCCCCCGTTAAAAATAACATTTACAAATAAATTTACTCAAAGTAGACCCAATAAAAAGAGTGTTGTAAGCATATAAAGTTAATTTTTGAATTTTTAAGTTTCCAAGTAGCTATTTGCTCTTACTATTTTTCACGGTACATCATCAGTTTCAAGTACGTTAACCATTTAACCCTTTAAGACCTCTTTAGATGGCGCTGATTTAAGGTTATGAGACTAAAATGTTAAGAGTTTTACTGGAAAAGTTGCCTTAAACAGCATCAATGCCATACTCCTAAAAAAAATTACAACGATTTTTTAAAATTCGCTTTTCATGTCAATTATTTTTTCACATCTAAAATTATTCCGGGCCATAAAGGAGGTTAAATAATATGTTCCACAAGTGGCACGTTGGCGTATAACATATTACCATTTACAAATAAATTTACTCAAAGTAGACCCAAATAAAAAAAAGTGCTATAGACAACACTCCGTAATCTTTTGATGTAGCTTTTATATTGAAATAAATCAGACAAGCAACAGTTACACCGATTTCAAATCACCCAGGCGACGTACAAGCGGGTGGGGGGTTTTAATGTTTTCGTAATTGGGAGGGATGGGACGGCGTGTCTCCTGGGGGGCTTATTTAAGCTTCTAATTAAATATTTGTGTCGCAATTATTTTAGTTAATGTGTGAATAATTAAATAATTCGTCATGAAAAATTACGGGGGAGGTTCCGGGCGTTTGAAAAAAGAGCATGGGATGATTCATACAAAAGTGAATTGGCTATTTGTGCGTTTAAACGCGGTGGTCTGTTTGGACCGGATTTTTTATGCGTTGGTCTTTTTTTTATCGAAATTATTAATCTGATTAGCTTTTTATAATGCATAATTGTTCATTGATAATATTTGGTAAAAAAAATTGTATCAATTCAAAACTAAAGTAGGAATTTTATAATATAAATTTTAGATTCGATTGGTATAATACTGAAATACTTTAGTTTAATGTTATTCACAAGGTTAAACTAAATACATTTATGATCATAATTTACTACCTTGATCAAAAAGTTCCCTTAATAACCACCGGGAAGCGCTCCCATATTTTCGATTTGAGTTTTGCTTTTTTTGTTAAGTTAGTACTTCTGTTGTTGATATTTTCCCCAAATCTTAGCGTCATTGCTTGACAATTTCAGAAGTTACGTAGCCAAGAGTGCATCTATCTCTGTGCGTGTTGGCGATTTTTTTTTTTAAATTTTAGAAATGGATTAAAATTTGCAACAACGAACTTGTATCAAATTTTGCGTAAAAAAATGGACTTAATCGCGAACATTAGAAAATTGTTTCCGCAACGATTCTCTGTAGTAAGAAACCTATTTTTTCTGCAACATAAATAATTTTTTTTAAAAAATAATTTCATTTGCTATAATAATGGACGTAAACATACAGTTTAATTATAGTGTATATTTAAGAAAACACAAATAAAAATCGACTCATTGATATTTAAAATTTTATTTAATTTATGAATGAATGCCATATTTTAGTATAGAAGTTTGTTGTTGTATGTTATGTTTTAGCAACAATTCAACACTTAAAAATTACTGAATAATCAAAGCTTTTTTTCCTTTTATTAAATTAATTTGGTGCATTAATAAAAGAAAAATAAACTATGATCCTTTCATTATTTCTTTTGCAATTAAAAAATATTAAATGGACGATTGTTACTTAAGTAAATTAATTGTACTGTAACAAAATTGAAGCCCCGTGTGGTGACCGGGGGGTAAGAATCTAGTCCCAACGTATCCCATGCGTGTCGTAGAAGGCGACTAAAATGGGTTGAGCGCAAGGCCAATCCCCTTGCCTCTTAAAAACTCACCGATTCAGAAAAATCAAAGAAATACTTCCGGACTGGCTCTTGTTAAACGACCTGGCGCGAAATCGGACATCAACCGATTGAGAGCCATTGCGGCTAATAGGGCCAACTGGAGGAGGATCAGCGAGTCAGCCTTGGCCTGCAAAAGGCTGTTGAGCTTGTGAAGAAGAAGAAGAACAAAATTGAAATTCAATGTACATTTTGAATTAAATATAAAAAAACTATTGACAAAAAAATTGACGCCATACATTAAGCAAAGTAGGCTAAGACCGCTTAAGAAACATTTTCTATTTAAAATAAGGAACTGTAATTTTCCTAATTATAAATACTTTGATATATTATAATTGAAACCTACGAAATTGGTTTCAAATAAATTACTTAAGTATAAGATTTTCATATAAAAAATTTACTTACGCAAAATTTAAATGATCATTTGTACATTTAGTAAAAACCATTAAACATAAAAACCGGAACCTATTATTACAAAACATTGACACAATACATCAATTGTGTGTGAAACTTTCGATTAAAATCAATTTTCATTTCATTATAGTAACATCAGTAGTACAACATAATATTTCAATGATATTTTTTTACAATAAACATTGAACATAAAAACCTTATTAGGAATTTAAAATTTTAACAAAAGCGGAATCAGTTGAAGTTTGATACATGCAAATCACACCCGCACAAAATATAACATTAAACATAATATTTTACCTATCACTACAAAACATTAACCCAATATATCAAATAAAGAAAGCAGACGCAACAATAGGAAAGCTCCCCGTGAACTGTCCCTACGAGTAGGGAAAACCGAGACGGAATTTCCCTAATGATAAATCCCTCCAAATCCGTCGTGACATTGCCGCGGTGTCAGTTGCTCATTAATGGAGGCAGACATTCATTAGCCAAGATGAAATTTCCAACCTGAAAGCTCATTTATTAATGAGCGATTGGTACAAGCGATCGGCTGTCACTAATGATGATGGAGATCAATTACTGCAAGATTGCCCGGGCTCCTAGACGGTGGATTTTTTAATGATGAATTTTTGTGGTCCTTTGTTTTCAGGAGGATCGTTTTTCATTTTTATTTTGTAGGAGCTTTGCAGTGATTTTTTGGCTTTTGGGCAATTATTTTTGCGTGGTATTATGTAAGGAGTCTTATTTTTTGGGGTAAGGTTTTTAGCTTTCTGTTTTTGAATTGTTTGGTTAGTGTTTCAGTTGGTCAGTAACCGCTATTATAATTGAAATATTTTTATTTTTACTTATACAGTATGTATAAGTGTATAGTACGAAACTGTGTACAACTTAGTTCATATACTTATTTTCTTGATCAAAAGTTAACATTCATTTAACCATCAAAGGCATGTTTGCGTATATAATTATCACCTTCCTCATCGAATAAAAACGTTAAGTTTCTTAAATTCACTTTTTTCGTACTTCAATTTGAACTTCATATTTTGTTCAGTACAATGGTCTTCATTTTTCTCACATTTTGTTTATTTAGATAAGTTTTAGCTGAAAATATATGGCAAATGTTCTAACAAATCGCCATTAACTTTAAGTGGTTGAGTTTTTCTGAATTTAGTCAAAAAAAATAAATCAACTATGAAATTACAATACGATCGGAAAATATGTGCTTTTAAATTATGAGCAGTCAGTTGTGACTTTTTTTTAATCCACCACGAGAATCACAAACAATTCTTCAAAGAGAAAACAAATTTAAATTTATTTTCTAGTCGAAAATAGTTACTTAATATAAGGTGAAAAGAGCTGTGCAGTTCGTCACTAAAAGAATTAATCTGTTAAAAAGTTATTCAATTAAACTTCTTTACATAAAAAAACAACATTTCTATGATTCTTGGAAACCCATCTTTTTGCATAAAGAACAAACTGACGTGTCAGTTTGTTCTCAAATATTTTAAAGGACATTCTCACCAAGTAAAACTCAAAATGGTTTTGTAATATGTGTTTATGAAAAGTTAGCTCTTAAGTTTTCAAATGCGATTTTTAAACGATTTTCGAATTCCAAATTCGTTTTTCTCGTACTTCAATTTATCCTAACATAATTTTTTAGTACTATGGTCTTATTTGTCACATCTTGTGTTTTTTAGATAAGAGCCATTATATAAAAGAATTAATCTGTTTAAAAAATATTCAATTAATATTAAATGGAGTTTCAATATTAAATGGAATTTAATTTCGAAGATTGACAAAAAGTTAAATTATTTGTATATTTGCAGTAAGCACCAGAAAGTCGCTCGTTTCTGAGATATGCATCATAAGTGAATTTAACTTTATGTAATGAAATTGAAATATGTTATAAGTTCCGAACTTTTATAGGCTATCTTATCTTTAATTTTGTCGAATGAGCATTTCAACCTTGAATTGTAATATTAGGAAGATTTTGAGAGAATTATTCTGACTAACAGCGCTTGGCTCTTCTAATAAACATTGTGATTTCATTTTCATGGCATATAAAATGTAATGCACATGCACTTCTTCGGATTAAAATGAATATACAAAAGTTTTATGAAAATACCGAAATTCCCAGCTGTTTGATCAATGTTTGTATTTTGACAAATTGATACTACTATGAATGAAATTAAATATTTAAAAGACGTTTAGGATTTGAAAAAGAAGGAGTTTCTTAAATTTTTTATAGCTACCACCGCATTTTTCCAATTTTTCTATTATTATTTTAGACTGTTATTTCTTTGACCCTTCTAAATTTCTAGGAAATCCGTCTTTTTGCATCAAGAACAAACTGACGTGTCAGTTTGTTCTCAAATATTTTAAAGGACATTCTCACCAAGGAAAACTCAAAATGGTTTGGTAATATTGGCACAAACCGAGTGCAGCCGTCGATTGCTCAGTCGGTAGAGCACGAGACTCTTAATCTTGGGGTCGTGGGTTCGGGCTCGGCTAAGGTGTAGGACTTTATTATAATTTCATTTATTCTCGAAAGTTCTCGATTTTTCAGTTGTTACGCTTCTTATCATTATGTTAATTTATCTATTGTTTCTAGAACATTCCAGAAGAATGTCACACTTGTATATAAACCATGTAAACTAGTATTCCTGGTTCATTAAAGTTCGAGCTGTAGCCTACTCTGTATCTTGTGCTTATTGTAATTTCTACGCGACAGTTTGGTGGAAGCGCTGGGTAAAAATCCTGACTCTTCGCCGTGGATCTTCTGAGAAAAAGCCGGCGCATACAGGGATTGCCTCAGGAGTACGGACTTTACTATCCACCACCTCGAGTTGCTTCAAACATGGCGAAGACCGAGGACCTGCCACCAGTACCGGCTCCTACACTGCAAACAGAAATGTCTTGATTTCAGACAAAAAAGCGTCTGAAACAGGGTGCACATTATTCAGACACCAAAAGGCGTCTTAAATTTTTCAGACATATAATGTGTCTAAAATTCAGACACATATACAACAAAACTATATTAAAATTAATGCTAAAACGTCACGCGGTGTTCCAAGGTGGTCACCCTCCCAAATACTGACCAATCTCGATGTTGCTTGACTTCGGTGATCGGATGATGACTGGTATTTTCAATATGGTACGGCCGTTGACAGATCATTGAGATGCTGTTGCTTATATAAAATATTATTCCGTCAATTAATCAAAATCAATCATATTGAAATCAAAAACATCTGTTAAAAGCCAGTGAATAATAGAGAGTAATTATTGCTTCTATAGTGATTTACACTCATATTTTAAAGATAAGAAAAAATACATAAAGCCGTGTGCTTGGATAACAAAAAGACAGCCGCGAAATGACAAAATCTTATTTCGCTTGAAATCGCAATACAGATCCAATTAATAAACCAACTTTTGATTAATGAATTTGGTTTAATTAGCTTTTAATATTTTTTTTTTAATAAGTCGAGTTTCCAACTAAGTTTAATTTAATTGAAGTCGCACTATTGGCACTAGAGTGCATTTAAAAAAATGGTGGAAGACGAGAGGAACCAGGCTGGATGGGCGAGGTGGTCAGAAGCAAGAGCTGCTGCACAAAATCGCAGCAGTTGGCGTAAAAAGCTTAAGGCCTTATGTGCCACAGGCCACGAAGAGGACTAAGTAAGTAAGTAAGAGTGCTTGGGGGGGAGCGTTAAGGAACATTGCAAAAATAGTTAAATTAAAGAATAATAATTTTAGTAATAAAAAAAAATGAAATATATTCTTAGTTTTTCGATTTAATTTAGGTAATTATTAAATTTAAAAAAATGTAAGTAAATGATATTTTTTGGTGGCATATCAAATTATTTATCAAGTCATATAAATTTTGAATTTTTAATGAATAATCTAATTTTAATTAACAAATTTCAAGTGAAAAAGATTGTTTTACTTATAAATTAAATTGCGCTTCATCTAAAAAAAATTCTGCGTTCAAGTGTCTGAATTGCATGTCATGAAGTGTCTGATTTAAAATGTCTGAATTTGAAAGTGTCTAAATTTCAGACATTTACACCAAAAGTAAGACTCTACAGTATCTGAAATATATTTAAGACACTATAGTGTCTAAAATGCATGAGAGAATATTTCAGAAAGTGTTCAATTAAGACCCCAAAGTGTCTGAAAACTCAATTCAGACACCATTTGTGTTGAAATTGAGACACTGCTTTTTGCAGTGTATGATATCCCCGTTGTTTCAACCGATGCGGAGTCCGTCTATCTTCAAGGGTTTGAAAAATGAGAATCCTACAAAATGGCTGAACGAATATGAGAGGATCGCAAAATTCAATTGCTGGGATGAAATGATGTCTCTCGCGAATGTATATTTCTTCTTGGACGAGACAGCCAAGACATGGTTCGAGAACAATGAAACCTCACTCAGTTCTTGGGAGCAGTTCAAGACCAAGCTAATCTGCTTTTTCAGCCCAGGCGAGCAGTGCACGAAGAAAGCTGAGGAACAACTTAGAAGTCGAGCCCAACGTGCCGGAGAAACGACCCAATCGTACGTTCAAAATGTGTTAGCGCTGTGTGGGCAAGTGAACAACAAGATGGACGAAGCAGAGAAGGTGTCCCATTTGATGAAAGGCGTCGCGGAGGATATCTATCAAGTTTTGCTCACTAAAGAAATTGACACTTCAGATGACTTTATCACATGGTGCCAAAAGATAGAGAAGATGCAACAAAAAAGAGTGTCCACACCGAAATTTCCAAAAGACTCCCAAACGTCGTCCCTATAGCAGCTATGGAAGATGAAACTGACCTTGTGTCACTTATTCGTCAAATTGTGCAAGAGGAAGTTCAGAAACACGTGGCCCCATCTTCTTACGAACCGGGGACAGCTGTGGCCAGTATAGAAAGCCTAGTGCGAGAAGAAGTCGAGCGGTCGCTTGCGCCCATCGCTAAGCAACCCATGCCGAATGCGTTCAGCCCACCACGGAGACCTGCGTACTCAACAGTCACAAGAAGAACGGGCCCAGTAACGGTCGGCGCCCCTAGGAAATCAGACGTGTGGCGCACCGAAGACAACCGACCTGTGTGCTTTCATTGTAGACGGCCCGGACACGTCACACGGTATTGCCGAGAACGAAGGCAGGTATTCGAGTCGTACCGGAACAGTAGAACCTTTGGGAATTCCGATCGTGATTACAGCCGCTACAACCGCAATTCACCGTCCTACTTTGAAGTAGATGAAAACCAGACGTCAGCCAAAACCACGTATCGTTCACAGTCACCGAATGACGACAGAAGTGGTCGATCGCCAACACGCCGCCGATTCAGATCACCGTCACCATATCGAAGCTCAAGCCGATCCCCCCGCCGCCAGCCCGAGGAAAACTACTAGGCGTGGCCTTTCATGGGGGTAAGGTCGCCGGTGAGGTAAATCCTCCTATGTCGAGCGTCGCAAAGATGGCAGGAAATCATATAGACATAAAAATAGACGGCCAGCCGGTGGAGGCTTTGGTGGACTCAGGGGCATCCTATTCTGTATTATCAGAACGTTACCGACGTAAACTGAATAAACTGATGTTTCCGGACACGAGTAACACTACCCTTAAAGTTGCCGATGGAAAGTATATACAGCCCTGTGGAAGATGTGTCGCGAGAGTGGAAATTAATGGTCGTGCACATCCAGTTGAATTTATTGTCCTTCGTAATTGCAGCCATGATGTCATCTTAGGATGGGACTATTTAGAAGCCACGCAGGCCGTCATAGACTGTGGACGCATGGAGCTGATGGTTGACGATGAATTTTTTCAAGAAGATGAAGAGTCGAAAACAAGAGGGGGTTGGAAAGTGTGCGCAATTCAAGACAGCGTGATACCTGGTAGATCGATTGCAAGAGTTCCAGTCGTAGCACCTTCCGACTGTGACCAGATTAAAGTCATTTTAGAGGGGAACAGATTTCTGAAAATGGAAAAAATGATATTCCTGGCGTCGTCACTCATAACGCTTCACGGCGGAAGAGGAGAAGCGTGGATCACTGACAGCAGGAAAGATCCTATCATTATTCCCCGGGGAATGTCTCTAGGAAAAACTGAACCTGTCGACGAAACACATTTAAATGTAATTTTGGAAACCGTTGTCAGTGAAACTCCAGGGAGCGCTAACTATAAGACAATGGATATTGATAGACAAATCAACGTGTCACCCTCTTTGACTCCTGAACAAAGAAGTGAACTCCTGGACACTATCAAGCAGTTCCCAGAGGCATTTGGTCTTGGTAAACAGAAGAGCCCGTTGAATTTAGGAGTGAAACATCGCATTCAAACGGAGGACAACAGACCAATCAGCCAAAGGGCATATAGGGTTTCTCCATCCGAACGCCGCATAATCCAAAGCGAAGTATCTAAAATGTTGAAAAGGGACACCATTAGACCGTCCGTTAGTCCGTGGTCTTCACCTGTCGTTCTTTTTAAGAAAAAGGACGGCAGCTGGAGATTCTGTGTTGATTACAGACGTCTCAACCAAGTAACCAAGAAGGACGTGTACCCTCTGCCCCTTCATTGATGACACTTTGGATTGTTTAAAAGGTGCCAAGTATTTCTCGACGATGGATTTACAATCTGGCTACTGGCAAGTCGAGGTGGATGAAGCTGACCGTGAGAAAACTGCTTTTATTACCCCCGAGGGGTTGTACGAATTTAAGGTAATGCCGTTCGGTCTTTGCAATGCTCCTGCCACGTTCGAGAGAATGATGGACAACTTACTGAGGCACCTGAAATGGACAATGTGTCTTTGTTATCTAGATGACGTCCTTGTGTTTTCCGAGACGTTTGCTGATCACATTCAACGACTCAGCTTGGTCATGAAGTGTATACAGAATGCCGGTCTTGTACTTAACCCGAAGAAATGTTTTTTTGGAGCAGAAGAAATCAAAGTCCTTGGTCATGTTGTATCGCACGAAGGAGTTCGTCCAGATCCCGATAAGACAGAAGCGGTACGAAGATTCCCAACTCCCAAGAAAGTACATGACGTTAGAAGTTTCTTGGGACTTTGCTCCTACTATCGTCGTTTTATACCCAATTTCTGTCACAAAGCCCAGCCCCTGCAAGAGTTGTTACAAAAGGACGTTACATTCGCATGGCAACAGGAACATCAGGCTTCTTTTCAAGAGTTAAAAACTGCACTTACAAGCGACCCAGTATTAGGTCTGTATGACGAAAACGCCAAAACGGAGCTACATACAGATGCTAGTGGGTACGGGCTTGGTGCAGTTCTGGTCCAGATCCAAGACGGAATGGAAAAAGTGATTGCTTACGCGTCTAGAACAATGTCAAAGGCAGAAAGAAATTATTCAACCACCGAAAGGGAATGTCTCGCCGTGGTATGGGCAATTAACAAGTTTCGCCCGTATCTCTTCCAGACACCATTCACCGTGGTTACTGATCACCACGCTCTCTGCTGGCTAATGAATCTAAAGGATCCATTGGGACGCCTCGCTAGATGGGCATTAAAAATCAAAGAATATGACGTCACGATAAGATACAAAAGTGGTCGTAAACATCAAGATGCCGACTGTTTGTCAAGATACCCAGTCCCAGAAGACGACTCATTAGTTAAGGATCTGAATGCTTTAACGACTTTCAGGGGTATCGCCGAGGAACAGCGAAAGGAACCGAAACTGTTGAAAATCATTGAGTCCGTGGAAAACGAACAGACGGGGAAAGAATTTGGCATAGTCAATGGGGTGCTTTGCAAGAAAAACTATGACCCGTTGGGGAAAACATGGCTCCCTGTGATACCTAAACACCTCAGACTAGACGTGCTTCAACACTTCCATGATGCGCCAGTTTCCGGACACATGGGGTGTTCAAGGACTTATATACGACAGGATAAGAAAGAGGTTCTTTTGGTCGGGCATGTATCGCAGTGTCCGACACCATGTTACTCACTGCCGTGAATGCCAAAGAAGGAAATCGGTACCCCAAAAACCGGCAGGAAGGCTTATTTCCATTCCACCTGCAACCGCTCCGTTTCATCGAATAGGAATCGATCTGCTCGGGCCATTTCCAAAATCCAATGATGGAAACAAATGGATTGTTGTTTGTACTGACTATTTAACACGCTATGCGGTTACAAAGGCATTACCTTCATCAGTAGCCCCAGAAATAGCCAAATTCTTGGTTGACGAATTATTGCTGAAGCACGGAGCCCCAAGAGTCATCATCTCGGATCGAGGTAAAGTTTTTCAGTCCCATCTAGTAAGAGAAATAGTTCGTCAAGTTGGTGCCACGCAGAAAATGACAACATCTTATCATCCGCAAACGAACGGACTAACCGAGAGATTTAACAAGACACTTACGGAGATGCTGTCGATGTATGTTGACGCGGAGCAAAAAGATTGGGACTCTTTTCTGCCCTTCGTCACGTTTGCTTACAACAACTCTAAACAGGAGACGACAGACTTCACGCCATATTTTCTACTACATGGCCGCGAGGCAGAAACTACCATGGATACGTTGTTTCCCTATAGCCCCGAGAACAACGAAGGAGATGGTGGGGATTATGTCCAGCATCTGACCACAAAAGCCGAGGAAGCAAGACAACTAGCCCGGTTACGCACTATACAAACTCAGGAGAGGGATAGCCTGCGCTACGATTCTAAACACCGCCCAGTATCGTACCAACCAGGACAGCTCGTCTGGGTGTTCACACCCGTTCGAAAAGTTGGACTTTCAGAAAAGCTCTTGAAGCGGTATTTTGGCCCCTACCAAGTTCTAAGAAAATTGTCGGACGTAACGTACGAGGTTGAAGATTTCGACCCTGCCTCAAGAAGACGAAAAAGAAGAGACGTCATTCATGTCCTCAGAATGAAGCCATATCATGACCCAAGCGAGCAAGAGGAAATTTGCGATGAGGCCGAAGCTGAAGTTGCAGAAGAACGGGTTATCGTTGAACAACCCAGGAAGGAATTCCAAAGAGGGCCTATGACTCGTTCCCGGACCAAGGCGGCTGAAGCTGCAGAAGAACGGGTTATCGTGGAACAATCCAGGAAGGAATTCCAAAGAGGGCCTATGACTCGTTCCCGGACCAGGGCGGTGAAACAGTGGGACGCTGTTGCCACATAGGGGGGAGCAATGGCACAAACCGAGTGCAGCCGTCGATTGCTCAGTCGGTAGGGCACGAGACTTAATCTTGGGGTCGTGGGTTCGGGCCCGGCCAAGGTGTAAGACTTTAGTAT
Organism: Hylyphantes graminicola; assembly: GCA_023701765.1. NCBI lineage: Eukaryota > Metazoa > Arthropoda > Arachnida > Araneae > Linyphiidae > Hylyphantes > Hylyphantes graminicola. The sequence goes on from CM043122.1 coordinate 35,512,474, forward strand.
AATTTCATTTATTCTCGAAAGTTCTCGATTTTTCAGTTGTTACGCTTCTTATCATTATGTTAATTTATCTATTGTTTCTAGAACATTCCAGAAGAATGTCACACTTGTATATAAACCATGTAAACTAGTATTCCTGGTTCATTAAAGTTCGAGCTGTAGCCTACTCTGTATCTTGTGCTTATTGTAATTTCTACGCGACAATATGTGTTTATGACAAGTTAGCTCAAAAGTTTTCAAATGCGAATTTTAAACGATTTTCGTAGTCCAAATTCGTTTTTCTCGTACTTCAATTTATCCTACATAATTTTTCAGTACTATGGTCTTATTTGTCACATATTGTGTTTTTTAGATAAGAGCTGAAAATTTATGGCAAATGTTCCAACAAATCGTCATTAATGACTTAACCGTAATGGCTTGAGAATTCCTGAATTAACTAAAAAAAAATATACCTTTAAAATGACAATGCGATCCGAAAATATGTGCTTTTAAATTATAAGCAGTCAGTAGTGACTTATCATAAGTACGCCACAAGAATCACAAACTATTTTCCAAGTAGAAAATAAATTTAAATTTATTTTCTTCTTAGAAAATAGTTAATTAATATAAGGGGAAAAGAACTGTGAAGTTAGTCATTAAAATAATTAATCCATTCAAAAGTTATTTAATTATACTTCTTTACTTAAAAAAAATATTAACAATTAAGACGCTGATAGCGCTGATTAAAAATTATGAGACTAAATTTGAATTTTTTTTAGAAAAAAGTACCTTAAAAGCATCAATGCCAACAACTCCTTACAAAAAAGTCATTTTTATACAAATAACAAAGTGTACAAGTCAGCTGCTTTGGTATCGATATTCTTGAAGGGCTTGAACATTATCTTTAATGCCCGCACGATCATGATAGCTCGGTCGAAAAGGGTCAAATGGAATTTAATCTTGAAAATTGACACAAAGTTAAATTATTTATATTTTTTTAAAGTTAAGCACCAGAAATTCACTCGTTTCTGAGATATACATCATGGGTGAATTTAACTTAATCTAATGAAATTCTAATATGTCGTAAGTTCTGTGAAATTTGAAAAGCTCTCTTGTTTTTGATTTTTGTTGAACAATCACACACATATACACACATTTCAACCTTGAATTATTGTATTAGGAAGATTTTGAGAGATAAATTCTCACTAACAACGCTTGGATCTTTTAATAAACATGGTGATTTAATTTTCATAACATATATATTGTAATGCCCATGCACTTCTTCGGGTTAAAAGGAATATACACAAGTTTTATAAAATTACAGAAATTTACCAGCTGTGTGATCAATGTTTGTATTTTAACAAATTGATACTACTATGAATGAAATTGAATATTTAAAATTAGTTAAAGATTTGAAAAACAAGGTATTTCTGAAATTTTCTATAGCTACCACCAAATTTTTCCAATTTTTCTACTATTATTTTAAACTATTATTAATCGCACCGGTTTCTGATGCAAGATTATTGATCATTTTTGAGGAAAGAACGAACTGACGCGTCAGTTTGTTCTCAACTAATTTAAAGGACATACTCTCTAAAGAACACTCAAAATGGTTTTATAAAACGTGTTTATGACAAGTTAGCTCTAGCTGTTTTACTAACGTATAAAAACCTCGATTTTTGATGGAGGATTGACTGAAATTGAACATAGAACGAATATGGTTATAGTCCTCCTAATACGAGAAGAGAGCAATGGCATCATCACGGACCATTATATGACGCGAAAGTAGGTTAACCCTTTAGTCTGGCGGTCAGATGGCGCTGATTTAAAATAATGAGGTTTAATTTGGAGTTTTATAAAAAAAAAATGTGTTCAAATGTTTTATAAAAAAACAGATTCAATGCCAGCAACTCCTTAAAAACAAAGTCATTTTTTATACAAATAAACGATCCACACGATCGTGATAGCTCGGTCGGAAAGAGTTACTAGAATAAAGTGGATTATGCTATTTGTTGCCATATGGCAACAGTATGCAGTATGCACTAGAGGGTTGAAAAAAGCGAAAACTCAAATGGAAGATTGCATTTGTGTGATATTCAGCACACTTTCCCCTAAGAAAGCATTTTTCCATAAAACTAAGTACAATGTGGTTGCTTAAGAAATACTCTCACTAGAGCAAAAAATGCACTGATTCAGCGTTATTGAATTAGGTTGGTAGCCTATGGACTTGTCTTTTCCTCGAATTGTAACTGATGTCGCCCTTAATGGTTGCGTTGGGGGCCTATTCAGGTGTCGGCTCGTCACTTGACTGTGGTTCTAAAATACGACACCCGTCACTAACAGCAATCGTGTAGCTCTTGTGCGACGATAATTCAAACTTAACTCGAATTTTAACTACAAATTCAGACTTATTATCTCCTGAGTTTTTTTATGTCGCAGCTTATTTATGGGAATGACAATGCCAAATGGCTATAACTTGCTCTTATTGACCAATGACTTTTGTCGAGGGCATTGTTTGTTGTGCTGACTACTGGTAATAAAAAGGCGTGGAATCTTATAGTACACGGTTCTCAAGAAATCATAAGTTCTGGTTAAATATGTGGAGTCACTATCACCTTCTGCTAATATACGCCTTTATTTAAAAACAAATAACGCAAAACGAAATCTCAAAATGGTTTTATAATATGTGTTTATGACATATTAACTTTAATTATTTTACACAAATGCAAGAGTTTCAGATTTTTGGTGGAGGATTGACTGAAATTAAACACAGCACGAATATAGTTATAGTCCTTCCATCACGGGCTGTAGGGAGCCTTGTGGTCAAGATCTCGGTCTCGAGATCGAGACCCGGTGCCACTGAGGACCTACCGAGTATATGCGGAGTACGTGCTCGTTAAATCTGTTTGGTCCGAAAGTCATGTGGTCGGTCATTGCGCAGTTTACCATGGGCACAGGTTCCTGGAGAAAATTTCCCTCCCCTTCAGGGACATCTCTTAATTGTGGAGGTGGCAACAGATGGCATCATCTGTCATTTGTGTATATGTGCGTCTTGTGTTGTTGACGATGGTTTATAAGCGTGTCCTTGCGACAAAGCACACAAGCCTGAAAATATATGTCAACCAACCAACCATCCTTCCATCACGAGCAGAGACAAATGGCATCATCGCGGACTATTCTATGATGCAAATTTAGGTAAAAGTAAGCGATAACTCCCATGGAAGTTTGTATGTTTGTGATATCCACCACATTTTCCCCCAAGAAAGCATTTTTAAGCTAAACTAAGTACGACGGTGTTTCTTAAATCTATCCTCACACTAGAGCAAGAAATGCACAGGATGGTTGCTTGATTGGTTGGTAGACACATATATATTCAGATTTGTGTGCTTGGTCAGAGACCTGCATATAAACCTTCATCAAGTAAAACAGACACAGCACACACATAAGTTGATCCATCTAATTTTTAGAGACAGAGGCCAAATAGAGGATCAGCAGAATTAACTTGTCACCCCTAGAGGTATTGATTTGGTATGCAGGAAATGCACTGGTACAGCGTTAGTGAACTATATGTCTCTTACCAAGAAAAGGAGCTCAGAATAAAAATAAATGTTTAGGATCCAAAATCTCTTGCAAGCATCGCCCATCAGCTCCAGCACCTAATGACTAACCTCCTTCGGGGACTTGTATTTTCCCCGAACTGTAGTTACAATTCACAATAATCCTTTCCTGAGTTTTTTATGTGACAGCATTTTAAGGGACTGAATAGGCCAAATGTGGACGTATTCTTATAGACAGATGACTTTTGCTGAGAGTATTGTTTCGTTGTGCTGACTGCTGATAATAAAAAGGCGTATAATCTTATAGTACACAGTTCCCAAAAGAATCCTAAGTGTTGGTTATATATGTGAAGTCACTATCACTTCTGATAATATGCGCCTTTATTTAAAAAAATCCACATATTTCTTAGAATGTATCATCAAACTCTGTTGTAAAATACCGACATCTAGTAGCAGTGCGTAAAATGATTTTGAAAAGCTTTATACAATTTTGAACAACTCTGAGACAATCTATCATCTTCAAAAAATCTCTTCGTTGCGTGATTTGCTCAATTGAGGAACACTTTAAAGTTTGGTTAGAACCGACAACAGGAAACTTTAAACACTTTTCTTTAAGAAAATATCCTATTGTATAGATGTAGTGCGAAATTTGCCAAAAACAGCCTATATTAAGAAGTTGCTAATATGGCGAGAGAAGTTCCGTCACATTAAGGGTTGCAGCATTTTGTGAGTGCGGTGGATTTTTCCAACACCCCTATTTTTAAATGAACTCGACCAAATGTAAGTCCCTCTTCGTGGTGGTAGGACTATAACCCAGCCATGAATTTCCTCAAAAGCATTTAATTGATTATAAACAATGTGCACATTTTCTTTAACTTTTTTATAAAAGGTGGTTTCTTAGGAGAAAAAAATTTAATTTATTTACAACTACCAATCTCACATTATAGTAAAAAATGTGAAATAAAAGAAGAAGTATTCTGCTATAGTAAGGTTAGGTTTGAATTATCGTCGCACTAGAGCTGCACGTCTGCTATAGTAAGCCAATTCTAGTTTTAATAAAATAAATAACTGTCTGCACAGGTTGTTCAGCATTTGTGAATATATCGTAATTCTCTTCCTCTATGAACTTTGATCAAGGTAAACAGCAATATAAATTAACATAGGCTTTGTTTGGAGCACACTCATTAGAATAGCTTTCAAATACGATTTTTAAACGATTTTCGATGTCCAAATTCGTCTTTCTCGTACTTCAATTTATCCTACATAATTTGTTCAGTACTATGGTCTTCATTTGTCTCATATTGTGTTTTTTTAGACAAATGTTATCTGAAAATTTATGACAATTGTTCTAACTAATCGTCATTAATGATTTAACCTTAATAGATTGAGAATTCCTGAACTAATTAAAAAAAAATTAACTTTTAAATTACAAAGCTATTCGAAAATATGTGCTTTTAAATTATAAGCAGTCAGTAGTGACTTATCATAAGTACACCACAAGAATCACAACTTATTTTTCAAGTAGAAAATAAATTTAAATTTATTTTCTTCTTAGAAAAGAGTTAATTAATATAAGGTGAGAAGAGCTGTGAAGTTAGTCATTAAAAGAATTATTCTGTTCAAAAGTTATTTAATTATTTATTTTTACTTTAAAAAAAAACAATGTTAACCCTTAAGACGAAGATAAGTCAGATAGCGCTGAAAAAAATTATGAGACTAATTTTGATTTTTTTTAGAAAAAAAATGCATTGAGCAGCATCACCTATCACCCACACAACACCTGAGGAAATCAAACAGCTCATTAAAACACTTGACCCAAAGAAGGCTTCAGGCTATGACCAAATTTCCAACACTGCCATCAAAAACATTGATAACAATGTCATTGTCCACATCACAAACATCTTCAACGCTTGTCTCAAATTACACTACTGCCCCAGAACATGGAAAAAGGCCATTGTGATCATTTTCAAAAAACCTGGGAAAAGCCCACTGCAACCCAACAACTACAGACCGATCAGTCTCTTGCCTTGTTTGGCAAAACTGTTCGAAAAAGTCATTAACACCAGACTACAACATTTCCTCAACGAAAACAACATCATCAACACCAACCAATATGGCTTTAGAAGGGGACACTCCACCGTCAATCAGGTCCACAGAATGGTAGAAATTATTGGCCAAGCCTTTAACAATAAGGAAGCAATTGGAGGAGTTTTCATGGACGTGGAGAAGGCCTTTGACAGCTTATGGCATGAGGGCCTCATCAGCAAACTCATCACACAGAACATTCCAAAGACACTCATCCACATCATCAACTCCTTCATCACCAACAGAGCTTTCCAAGTCAGACTCAACAACACACTTTCTACAGTCACTAACATCAGAGCTGGAGTTCCACAAGGTAGTATCCTTGGTCCCACTCTCTTCAACCTTTACTTCAATGACTTCCCCACACTTGACAACTGCATCACAGCACAGTTTGCAGACGACACTGCCATCCTTGCCAAATCAAAACACGGAGATATTGCATTTCGCAAACTCCAAACAGCACTTAACACTATACAGACATGGTGTGAAGACTGGAGAGTTAAGATCAACGCCTCAAAGAGCGAGTCTGCCCTGTTCAGAAGACACAAAATACGCAGACATTATGACACACACCTAGAGATTTTTGACACCGACTTTAAAAATGGTAAACACACCAAATGCCTCGGTGTTTATCTTGATGACAGACTCAACTTCCGCGAGCACATCAAACAAACCATTGGTAAAGCCACTGGTGCTAGTGATAGCTTAAACCCTATCATTGGCAAAAACTCCACCATGACACTCAAAAACAAGCTCATGCTTTGCAAGACTATGATCAGACCTATTCTGCTGTATGCATCTCCGGCATGGGCTGCAGTCAGAAAAACACACAGAAAGAAACTTCAAACATTTCAGAACAAAGCACTACGTAGAATCACAAACGCCCCATGGTTCGTTAGGAACTCCATCATACACAAAGACCTTGGGATTGACACCATTGACACTGCAATTCTCACTGCATCACACAATTACAACACATCACTACAAAACAGCAAATACGACAACCTTAGACAAATCGCAGACTACGACCCCATTATCGAGCAAAGGTTTAAGCGTCCTAGGACGATCCATCACGATCCTGATTGGTGATTTTGACTTGCATGCCAACTTGACATGTCAATTTTGACTTTTTATTTTAACGATGCTATCAGCATATTGTTCTGTTTTCGTTATGTCCATGTATTGCCCATGTGTATTGTGCATTTTTCCTGTATTTTTTACCTGTGCTAGTTTACTATGATCACTAATATTTTGTTTCTTTTCAGATGTCTTATATCCTGCTCTGCAGCGCCCTTGTGGCACCACTCCACCAGTTTTACGGCGAGGACCTTGTCCAGTTGATTCCCGATCCAAGTTAACCCCTTTATGGGCCGTCTTCGATGAAGGAGAAAGGGCGCTTCGCGCCGAAGCTCGTCAGTTACTTTTCGATTTCCGATTTCCACCGGTTTCTGGTGCTAAGAAATCAATCATTTTTGAGGAAAGAACGAACTGACGCGTCAGTTTGTTCTCAACTATTTTAAAGGACATGCTCTCTAAAGAACACTAAAAATGGTTTTATAATACGTGTTTATGAAAAGTTAGCTCTAACTGTTTTACTAAAGTATAAAAACCTCGATTTTTGCTGGAGGATTGACTGAAATTGAACATAGAACGAATATGATAGTCCTCCCAACACGAGAAGAGAGCAATGGCATCATCACGGACCATTATATGACGCGAAAGTAGGTTAACCCTTTAGTCTGGCGGTCAGATGGCGCTGATTTAAAATAATGAGGTTTAATATGGAGTTTTATAAAAAAAATATGTGTTCAAATGTTTTATAAAAAAACAGATTCAATGCCAGCAACTCCTTAAAAACAAAGTCATTTTTTATACAAATAAACGATCCGCACGATCGTGATAGCTCGGTCGGAAAGAGTTACTAGACTAAAGTGGATTATGTTATTTGTTGCCATATGGCAACAGTATGGTATGGTATGGTACCTATATATTCCAGCTTGTGTGCTTGTTCAGAGAACCGCTTATAAGCTTTCGTCAAGTGGGACAGACACAGAAAGAATTTTTGCTGTCGCAAAGAAAGGAATAACACATAGACAAATAACAACATTTAACAGTATGGCACTAGAGGGTTAAAAAAAAGGCGAAAACTCAAATGGAAGGTTGCAATTGTGTGATATTCAGCACATTTTTCCCCAAGAAAGCAATTTCCATAAAACTAAGTAAAGAAGTGGTTGTTTAAGAAATACTCACACTAGAGCAAAAAATGCAATGATTCAGTGTTATTGAACTAGGTTGGTAGCATATGGACTTGTCTTTTCCTCGAATTGTAACTGATGTCGCCCTTAACGGTGCGTTGGGGGCCTATTCAGGTGTCGGCTCGTCACTTGACTGTGGTTCTAAATTACGACACCCGTCACTAACAGCAATCGTGTAGCTCTTGTGCGACGATAATTCAAACTTAACTCGAATTTTAACTACTAATTCAGACTAATCATCTCCTGAGTTATTTTTATGTCGCAGCTTATTTAAGGGAATGACGTTGCCAAATGGTTATAACGTGTTTTGGTTTGGTTTGAATTATTGTCGCACTAGAGCTACACGAGGGCCATTGGCGACGGGCGTCGTATTTTAGAACCACAGTCAGGTGACGAGCCAACACCTAAATAGGCACCCAACGCAACCGTTAAGGGCGACATCGTACGCAGCGTTAGGACTTTGAAGGATATTTAACGTGCACTCCCTTACACGGGGTATTATTCGTCGGACATTTTTGGCTGCACGGGCTGTCTATAGGTCGGCAGCTATTCCGGCGATGCCCGGACCGAACCTGGGACCTTCCGCATGCTAAGCGAGTGCTTAACCGACTGGGCTCCCCAGCCCCGTCATAACGTGTTCTTACTGACCAATGACTTTTGTCGAGGGCATTGTTTGTTGTGCTGACTGCTGGTAATAAAAAGGCGTGGAATCTTATAGTACACGGTTCTCAAAAAATCATAAGTTCTGGTTAAATATGTGGAGTCACTATCACTTCTGCTAATATACGCCTTTATTTAAAAACAAAAAACTCAAAACGAAATCTATAAATGGTTTTATAATATGCGCTTATGACATATTAGCTTAAATTATTTTACACAAATGCAAAAGTTTCAGATTTTTGGTGGAGGATTGACTGAAATTAAAAACAGCACGAAAATAGTTATAGTCCTCCCATCACGAGCAGAGACAAATACTTGGTTTGGTTTGAATTATCGTCGCACTAGAGCTACACGAGGGCTATTGGCGACGGGCGTCGTATTTTAGAACCACAGTCAGAGACAAATACAAATGGCATCATCGCGGACTATTCTATGATGCAAATTTACTTAAAAGAAAGCGAAAAACTCCCATGGAAGGTTGTATATTTGTGATATCTAGCACATTTTCCCCCAAGAAAGCATTTAAAACCAAACTATGTACGACGGTGTTTCTTAAGGCTATCCTCCCACTAGAGCAAGAAATGCACTGGATGTTTTGTTGGTTGGTTGACACATATATATTCAGGTTTGCGTGCTTGGTCAGAAACCCGCTTATAAACCTTCGTCAAGTAAGACAGACACAGCACATAATTATATAGGTTTATCCATCTAATTTTTAGAGACAGAGACCAACTAGTGGATCCGCAGAATTAATGTGTCACCACTAGAGGTATTGATTTGGTATGCAGTAAATGAACTGATACAACGTTATTGAACTTGGTTGGTAGCATATGGACGTATTTTCCTCGAACTGTAGCTACAATTCACACTAATCCTCTCCTAAGTTTTTTTTATCTCACAACCCCTTTAAGGGACTGAATGGGCCAAATGTGGACGTATTCTTATTTACAGATGACTTTTGAAGCGAGTATGGTTTCATTGTGATGACTGCTGATAATAAAAAGGCGTGGAATCTTATATTACACGGTTCCCAAATAAATCATAAGTGTTGCTTAAATTTGTGGAGTCACTATCACTTCTGATAATACAGGGTGGTTATAAAATAACGCTCGCTATTCGGAGTGGTCTATAGCTTGAATGAATAATCCAAATGCATCAAACATTGAGACACTTACTAATCAAGAAGGGGGGGAAATAATGGATTCATAAAAAACACAGAATCATAAAATAGAATAATCATACAAAACAAACTCGTCTCTTGACCATGGTTCCAAATTACGAGGCGTAGCCAATTACGGCCAATTTGGCCGATTTGTCAAAAACCAGCCTATTTTTAGAAGTTGCTAATTTGGCGAGCGAAGTTTCGTCAGATTATGGGTTGCAGCATTTTTTAAGTGAGGTGGATTTTTCCAAACCCTTATTTTAAAATGAGCTTGACCAAAGCCAAGTCAATTCTCGTGGTGGTAGGACTGTACCCCAGCCAGGAATTTCCACAAAAGCATTGAGTTGATTATAAACAATATACACATTTTCATCGACTTTTTTTTATTCGAGGTGTTTTCTTAGGAGAAAAAAATGGGATTTATTTACAACTACCTATTACACATTATACACTGCTCAAAACAATTAGAGGAGCACTTTGTGTACTCTTCTAACCCTTGCAGTTACTTTTTATTTGTTGTTTCAAAAATCTAAATTTTGTTAAATAGATTGTGTATCCGGATTGAAATTGTAAAAAACAGGGGTGGGGGGTCTTAATTTTTTAATTAAAATTTAAGTGGAAAAAATTTTAATAATTTTTGAATAAATTACAACGATAATTTTTTCAAAACTTTTTAGTCAAAAAGTTAAAATTAATTTTTAAACATGTAAAAATGCAAGTACGAGGAATTTAGGGACAATTTATCTCATAAAATATTTTAGAGGGAATTTTATTTTACCATGTTTTTCATATTTTCACTTTATTATAACAAACATTTTTAAATTCTTCAAAAGACATGATTCTTTGATCTAACGATACATAAGTGCGAGCTCAATTTAGTGAGAAAAAAGATCGCCAGCTGATGATTCGTAATGAAATCATTGGGGTGAAAGAGTTTAAACCATGCACTCCCCTAATTGTTTTTAGCAGTGTAGTAAGAAATGTGAAATAAAAAAATAAGTTTTGCTACCTTGATCAAAAAGTTCCCGGTATAACCATCGTGAAGCGCTCTTATCGATTCGATTTGAGTTTGTTTTTTTGTTAGGTTAGTACATCTGTTGTTAATATTCCCTTCGAATCTTAGAGTCATAGCTTGACATTTGCAAAAATTACCTAGCCAAGAGTGCTTCTATCTCTGTGTGTGTTCTCGATTTTTTAGAAATGGATTTAAATTTACAACAACGAACTTGTATCAAAATTTGCGGACGGGTCCATAGGAAAGACTCTATATTCCGCTATCTCTCCGATGGTTGATTGGCGGTTATTAACCAACCTCTTTTGCGGCTACTGACCTTTAATTTAATCAATGTTTTCATCGGTTTTCTAAGTCGATGGTCTGCCACCACATTCATTATCTTCGATTGACTCACGACAACTTTTGAACCGATCGTGCTACTGGTAAACGATCGGTTTCTTCAGAGAATCATTGCGGAAAACACTTTTTTAACATTTTCAACTCTCGTGCGCCATTAAATCTATTTTTTACGCAAATTGTGATAATAGTTCGTGAGTTCATCGAAGATGATGAACGCAGTGGCAGACCATAGACATTGTAAGCCGATGAAAACATTGATAAAATAAAATAATTAACCGCAAATTAACCATCAGGGGGATAGCGGAGGCCTATGGATCCATCCGCACAAATTGATACAAGTTCGTTATTGAAAATTTAAGTCCATTTCTAAAATTGTAAAAAAAAAAATCGAAAAACACACAGAGATAGATGCACTCTTGGAAACGTAACTTTTGTAAATGTCAAGCAATGACGCTAAGATTTGGAGGGAATATCAACAACAGATGTACTAACTTAACAAAAAATGCAAAACACAAATCGAAAAGATTTGAGCGCTTCACGGTGGTTATTCTGGGAACTTTTTGATTAAGGTAGTATGCTATAGTAAGCTAACTCTACTTTTAATAAAATAAAGAACTGTCAGCACAAGTGTTCAGCATATGTGAAAATATCGTGATTCTCTTCCTGTATGAACTTGGATCAAGATAAACAGCAGTATAGAATTAAGATAGGCCGTGATTGGATCACACACTCATTCGAATGGTTTTCAAATACGATTTTTAAACGATTTTCGAAGTTCAAACTCGTTTTTCTTGTACTTCAATTCATATTACATAATTTGTTCAGTACTACGGTCTTCATTTGTCTCATATTGTGTTTTATTGGATAAGCTTTAGCTGAATATTTATGGCAAATGTTCTAACAAATATTCATTAATGACTTAAGCTTAATAATTTGAGTTTTCCTAAACTCACTCAAAAAATATATTAACTATGAAACTACAATAAGATCAGAAACTGTGTGCTTTTAAATAATATGCAGTCAGAAGTGACTTAAGCCCACCACAATAATCACAAACTATTTTCCAAAGAAAACATTAAATTTTAATTTATTTTCTTCTTACGGTAAAAAGAGCTGTGCAGTTAGTCATTAAAATAAATAATCTGTTCAAAAGTTATTTGATTATACTTCTTTATTTTAAAACAATCAATATTAAATGGCATTTAATTTTGAAGATTGACAGGAAGTTACATTTTTTTTTTTTTTTTGTTAAGCACCAGAAAGTCACTCGTTTCTGAGATGTGCATCATAGGTGGATTTGACTTAATGCAATGAAATTGGAATATGTTATAAGTTCTGAACTTTTATAGGCTCTCTTGTTTTTGAGTTTTGTCAAATAAGCATTTCAACCTTGAATTGTTATATTAGGAAGATTTTGAAAGAATTATTCTTACTAACAGCGCTTGTTTCCTTTAATAAGCATTTTGATTTAAGGGGTCATAGGAGTCTTAAAAATGTGCAAAGAAGGTACTACAAAGTATAGTTTGATTTTTCATGTAATTTTTTAACTACTCAATATATAAGTATAATTTTTAATATGTAATTCTACAAGATTTGTTTAAAATAAAACCAATTTTAAAATTTATGAAACTTTAGCCAAAACTAAAATAAATGATATTAAACATAAAGCTGTTTGAACACATTGGGATTAGGCTTGCGCGGCAAATTTTAAGGTCAAAATTGAAAAAATGACCAAATAAATGACTTTATATTGTACAAATATGTACAAACAAAGACTTATACCTAAATTCTCAGCTCAATTTCAATTAGAAATTATTTAAAGAACTTTTTTCTAAAAAAAGTAATACAAATTTTAAAATTTTGATTTAAATTTTTTTTTCAAAATAATTTCTAATTAAAATTTTGCTGGGAATTTAGCTATAAGTCTTTGTACATATTTGTACATTATAAAGTCATTTTTTTGGTCATTTTTTCAATTTTAACCTCAAAATTTGCCGCGCAAGCCTAATCCCAATGTGTTCAAATAGCTTTATGTTTAATATCATTTATTTTAGTTTTGGCTAAAGTTTCATAAATTTTAAAATTGGTTTTATTTTAAACAAATCTTGTAGAATTACATATTAAAAATTATACTTATATATTGAGTAGTTAAAAAATTACATGAAAAATCAAACTATACTTTGTAGTACCTTCTTTGCACATTTTTAAGACTCCTATGACCCCTTAACCATGTAATGCCGGTCATCAGATGGCGCTAATTTAAGTTTATGGGACTAAATTTTAGAGTTTTATCGAAGCAATGCCTTAAACAGCATCAATGTCTTCTTTGTGGGTTATTAGTAACTAAAACTTCAAAACGGAATGTAATAGATAAAAAAACAAAAATTTGTCTGCTTTAATAGAATAAAGTGGATTTTGTTATTTGTTGTCTTATGGCAACAGTATGAACTAGAGCGTTAATTTTCGTGGGGGGGGGGGGGGGCATATAATTGCAATGCACATATACTTCTTCGGGTTAAAAAGAATATACAAAAGTTTTATGAAAATACTGAAATTCCCCAGCTGTGTGATCACTGCTTGTATTTTGACAAATTGATTCTACTATGAATGAAATTGAATATTTAAAAGACGTTTAAGATTTGAAAAAGAAGAAATTTCTTAAATTTACAATAACTGCCACCACATTTTTCCAGTTTTTCTATTACTATTATTTTAAACTAGTATATCTTCGTTTGTTTCGAGGCCTCTAAAGTTATTTGTGGAAAGAACGGACTGCAGTGTCAGGTTGTTCTCAACAATTTTAAAGGACATGCTTAAAAAGAAAAACTTAAAATGATTTTATGATATGTGTTTATGACATATTAACTTTAACTATTTTACACAAATGTAAAAGCTTCAAATTTTTGCTTTAGGATTGACTGAAGTTAAACACAGCACGAAGATAGTTATAGTCTTCCCATCACGAGAAAATACTAATGCAATTATCGAAGACTATTCGATGACGCGAATGTAGGTAAAAGAAAACTAAAACGCCCATGAAAGGTTGCAATTTTGGGGATAATCAACACACATTCTTCCCCCAAGAAAGCATTTTACCACATATATATATATATATATATATATAATATATATATATATATATATATATATATTAAATATATATATATATATATATATATATATATATATATATATATATATATATATATATATATATATATCCCCGTACAACTTTGTCTCATTAGTTTTTCCGCCTTCCGATCCCACGCAAAATCCTTGAAACCTAATTGAGATGCCTGCAAAATTACGCTGAAGCTGCGTATATGCCTAAACCAGTCCTGGACGAGTTTTCCCATGTAGTATGGCGGCAGGTATTGGCGATATATCGCTTAGTTCACTTGATTTGAAAATTTGATTAATTTTGAATATTTTTAGTGTTTTGCTTTAGGATACTCTTCAGCCTTTTCCCCCATGAATGCAAGAAATGTTACTAGGCTAATTATAAAGAAACCTTTTAAAATGTTTTATTATTCCGATTTCCTTTTCTGCTACATTGCTCTGCCTCTCGCAAGGGTACCTTTCCATTTTGTAAAAAAAAATTCACTTTTCTTTAAACCATTAATATATCTGCAATTCCGTAAGATTCACAGGCATAGTACTGTACGAACACAAATAAAGATCAAATTCTCGGTCTTACGATGTAATATCACCGTATTTCTTTTATTTAAAACTATAAGTATATCACTGTACTATTTAAATCCCTTGTCCGTTTTAAAATCGTACTAAAAACTATTTAATTATTGTATTTATACTTAAAATGTAGTATAGAATAACCCTTACAGAAATATTTTTCCAATCAAGAAGCGCAATCAAGCAGAAAAACATAGCGCTCATTTCTCAATTTAGGCGCGGTTGGCAACTACTACTTATGGCATCAAAAGCAAAACAATCCCTCTATCCGGTTTCGACTACAAGTTTTGGGCAGGTATTTAGTCACTCCGTTAAATTTAACAACTGAAAGAACTTTTTGAAAAGTTTGAAATAAATTTAATATTTTTTAAAGAACTCTAATATCGTATTGACCCTCGTTCAAATTCATTTTTATATAAATAGTATGACGTAGAATTAAGATAGGCTGTGTTTGGATCATACTCAATATAAAAAGCTTTCAAATACGATTTTTAAACGATTTTCGATGTCCAAATTCGTTTTTCTCGTACTTCAGTTTATCCTACATAATTTTTTCAGTACTAAGGTCTTCATTTGTCTCATATTGTGTTTTTTTAGATAAATTTTAGCTGAAAATTTATGGCAAATACTCTAACAAATTGTCATTAATGATTTAAACTTAATAGATTGAGAATTTCTGAACTAACTAAAAAAATTAACTTAAAATTACAATGCTATCCGAAAACATGTGCTTTTAAATTATAAGCAGTCAGTAGTGACTTATCATAAGTACGCCACAATATTCACTAACTATTTTCCAAGTAGAATTTAAATTTATTTTCTTCTTAGAAAAGTGTTAATTAATATAAGGTGAAAAGAGCTGTGAAGTTAGTCGTTAAAGAACTAATCTGTTCAAATTTTATTTAATTATTCTTCTTTTCTTAAAAAAACAATATTAAAACGAACGGGCCGTCAGATAGCGCTGAATAAAAATTATGAGACTAAATTTTAATTTTTTAAGACGAAAATACATTAGCCTTCTAATGCATACTGCTGCCGTTTGGTAACAAGTTACATAATTCACTTTATTCTATTAAAGTAGACCTCCCTTTTGACCTGTTTTTTTATCTATTAAATTAAATTTTGAAGTTTTAGTCAATAATAACCCTCCTAAAGGACAGTAGTAAAAGTGTATTCAAAATGAAAAAGTGAAGTTTCTTACTGTTGTGAATTTACGTGTTTGGCAGTATTCAAAGTAATGATATTAGTACTAAATACAAATAAATTGGTTTGAAAATATATTAAAGTTCAAGAGTGCTATTTTAAACTATATGTAGTAGTTTTCTAATCATTATTTTCAAAATTGGTAGTTTGTAGTTGGTTTTTACATGTGTTGCCATTTGGTAGCATCATGCATTAAGCACAACTTTTGTTTGCTTATGTGTGTGTATCTCTGTAAAGGATTCACAAGAGTTCAGTGATTAAAATCTTTGGTACCACTTTGTTTTAAGAGTAAAAGTAACTGTTTTATGTCGTATCATTCTGCCATTTAAAAAAAATTATGTTTAAAAATGATTTTTTGTATATTTTCATTCATAATATCAGCATTCATAAATACCTACTATTTGTACATTAATTTTGTTTCAAAAGTAACTATTATTCATAATTATTTTTCTAACTAATTTTTCTTGTTTAACAAAATCTAATTGTACTAAATATTAATACTCTTTTTTGTTTCTCATACATGTTTTCATTAAAGATTTTATACCTAAAACTATGTGCCTGTGTGCCTCTGCAACTTCTTATATAATAATAAAATAATCAATAAGCTTTATTTTTAAATATAATTTATTAGAAATTTTAAGAAAAAGTTCATTAGCTTAATTAAAAAGGTAATAATTTGAATAAAAATAAATATTAGTACCCCGAACTTTAAGCATCTATTCAGCGCTTAATGCATGGTGTTACCGTTTGGTAACAAATTTAAAAAATGAAATTATTTAAATTTCGATGCATTTAATTTTTTTCCGTATTTTTCCCGTAATGCATGAGCATAAGAGATACAAATATACTTTTTCGGGACGACGAAAAAAAATCATGCATTAGAGGGTTAAACAGCAACAATGCCAGAAACTCCTTAAAAAAGCCATTTTTTTATACAAATAACAAAGGGTACAAGTCAGCTGCATCGGTATCGATATTTTTGTGGATCTCAAACATTATCTTTAATACCCGCACGAACATGATAGCTCGGTCGGAAAGGATTAAATGGAATTTAATTTTGAAAATTGACCCAAAGTTAAATTATTTATATTTTTTTTTTAAAATTAAGCTTGAAAAAGTTCCTCGCTTTTGAGATATGCATCATAGGTGAATTTAACTTAATCTAATGAAATCCTAGTATATTATAGGATCTAAAAATCCATAAGTTCTCTTATGTTTGATTTTTGTTGAACAAGAGCACACACACATTTCAACCTTGAATTATTGTTATAGGAAGATTTTGAGGAGATATATAACAGCGC
Source organism: Hylyphantes graminicola (assembly GCA_023701765.1). Lineage (NCBI taxonomy): Eukaryota > Metazoa > Arthropoda > Arachnida > Araneae > Linyphiidae > Hylyphantes > Hylyphantes graminicola. The sequence goes on from CM043122.1 coordinate 35,529,717, forward strand.
TTGGGAGGGGGGGGGGGCTCTTTTAATAAACATTGTTATTTAATTTCATGGCATATAATTTGTAATGCACATGCACTTCTTCGGGTTAGGAGGAATATACAAAAGTTTTATGAAAATACCGAAATTTCCCAGCTGTGTGATCAATGTTTGTATTTTGACAAATTGATACTACTATGAATGAAATTGAATATTCAAAAGAAGTTTAAGATTTGAAAAAGGAGTTTCTTGAATTTGTTATAGCTACCACCACATGTTTCCAATTTTTCTATTATTATTTTTGACTGGTATTTCGTTGACTGTTCTATGTTTCTTGGTAACCCATCAATTTGCATCAAGAACAAACTGACACGTCAGTTTGTTCTCAAATATTTTAAAGGACATTCTCACCAAGGAAACCTCAAAATGGTTTTGTAATGTGTGTTTATGACAAGTTAGCTCTAAAGTATTCAAGTGCGATTTTTAAACGATTTTCGAAGTTCAAATTCGTTTTTCTCGTACTTCAATTTATCCTACAAATAATTTTTTCAGTACTATGGTCTTATTTGTCACATATTGTGTTTTTTAGATAAGAGCTGAAAATGTATGGCAAATGTTCTAACAAATCGTCATTATTGACTTAACCTTAATGGCTTGAGAATTCCTGAATTAACTAAAAAAATTACCTTTAAAATTACAATGCGATCCGAAAATATGTACTTTTAAGTTATAAGCAGTCAGTAGTGACTTATCATAAGTACGCCACAACATTCACTAACTATTTTCTAAGTATAATTTAAATTTATTTTCTTCTTAGAAAAGAGTTAATTAATATAAGGAGAAAAGAGCTGTGAAGTTAGTCGTTAAAAGAATTAATCTGTTCAAATTTTATTTAATTATTCTTCTTTTCTTAAAAAACAATATTAAAACGGGCCGTCAGATAGCGCTGAATAAAAATTATGAGACTAAATTATTTTTTTAGACGAAAATGCATTAGCCCTCTAATGCATACTGCTGCCGTTTGGTAACAAGTTACATAATTCACTTTATTCTATTAAAGTAGACCTCCCTTTTGACCTGTTTTTTTATCTATTAAATTAAATTTTGAAGTTTTAGTCAATAATAACCCTCCTAAAGGACAGTAGTAAAAGTGTATTCAAAATGAAAAAGTGAAGTTTCTTACTGTTGTGAATTTACGTGTTTGGCAGTATTCAAAGTAATGATATTAGTACTAAATACAAATAAATTGGTTTGAAAATAGATTAAAGTTCAAGAGTGCTATTTTATACTATATGTAGTAGTTTTCTAATCATTATTTTCAAAATTGGTAGTTTGTAGTTGGTTTTTACATGTGTTGCCATTTGGTAGCATCATGCATTAAGCACAACTTTTGTTTGCTTATGTGTGTGTATCTCTGTAAAGGATTCACAAGAGTTCAGTGATTAAAATCTTTGGTACCACTTTGTTTTAAGAGTAAAAGTAACTGTTTTATGTCGTATCATTCTGCCATTTAAAAAAAATTATGTTTAAAAATGATTTTTTGTATATTTTCATTCATAATATCAGCATTCATAAATACCTACTATTTGTACATTAATTTTGTTTCAAAAGTAACTATTATTCATAATTATTTTTCTAACTAATTTTTCTTGTTTAACAAAATCTAATTGTACTAAATATTAATACTCTTTTTTGTTTCTCATACATGTTTTCATTAAGGATTTTATACCTATAACTATGTGTCTGTGTGCCTCTGCAACTTCTTATATAATAATAAAATAATCAATAAGCTTTATTTTTAAATATAATTTATTAGAAATTTTAAAAAAAGTTCATTAGCTTAATTAAAATGGTAAATATTTGAATAAATATAAATATTAGTACCCCGAACTTTAAGCATCTATTCAGTGCTTAATGCATGGTGTTACCGTTGGGTAACAATTAAAAAAATTAAAATTATTTAAATTCCGAAGCATTTAATTTTTTTTCCGTATTTTTCCCGTAATGCATGAGCATAAGAGATACAAATATACTTTTTCGGGACGACGAAAAAAAATCATGCATTAGAGGGTTAAACAGCAACAATGCCAGCAACTCCTTAAAAAAGCCATTTTTTTATACAAATAACAAAGGGTACAAGTCAGCTGCATCGGTATCGATATTTTTGTGGATCTCAAACATTATCTTTAATACCCGCACGAACATGATAGCTCGGTCGGAAAGGATTAAAAGGAATTTAATTTTGAAAATTGACACAAAGTTAAATTATTTATATTTTTTTTAAAGTTAAGCACGAAAAAGTCCCTCGCTTCTGAGATATGCGTCATAGGTGAATTTAACTTAATCTAATGAAATTCTAGTATATTATAGGATTTAAAAATCCATAAGTTCTCTTATGTTTGATTTTTGTTGAACAAGAGCACACACACATTTCAACCTTGAATTATTGTTATAGGAAGATTTTGAGGAGATATATAACAGCGCTTTTGGCTCTTTTAATAAACATTGTTATTTAATTTTCATGGCATATAATTTGTAATGCACATGCACTTCTTCGGGTTAAGAGGAATATACAAAAGTTTTATAAAAATACCGAAATTTCCCAGCTGTGTGATCAATGTTTGTATTTTGACAAATTGATACTACTATGAATGAAATTGAATATTCAAAATAAGTTTAAGATTTGAAAAAGGAGTTTCTTAAATTTGTTATAGCTACCACCACATGTTTCCAATTTTTCTATTATTATTTTTGACTGGTATTTCGTTGACTCTTCTATGTTTCTTGGTAACCCATCAATTTGCATCAAGAACAAACTGACACGTCAGTTTGTTCTCAAATATTTTAAAGGACATTCTCACCAAGGAAACCTCAAAATGGTTTTGTAATGTGTGTTTATGACAAGTTAGCTCTAAAGTTTTCAAATGCGATTTTTAAACGATTTTCGAAGTCCAAATTCGTTTTTCTCGTACTTCAATTTATCCTACATAATTTTTTCAGTACTATGGTCTTATTTGTCACATATTTTGTTTTTTTTTAGATAAGAGCTGAAAATGTATGGCAAATGTTCTAACAAATCGTCATTATTGACTTAACCTTAATGGCTTGAGAATTCCTGAACTAACTAAAAAATTTACCTTTAAAATTACAATGCGATCTGAAAATATGTGCTTTTAAATTATAAGCAGTCAGTAGTGACTTATCATAATTACGCCACAAGAATCACAAACTATTTTCCAAGTAGAAAATAAATTTAAATTTATTTTCTTCTTAGAAAATAGTTAATTAATATAAGGTGAAAAGAACTGTGAAGTTAGTCATTAAAATAATTAATCCGTTCAAAAGTTATTTAATTATACTTCTTTACTTAAAAAAATATTAACAATTAAGACGCTGATAGCGCTGATTAAAAATTATGAGACTAAATTTGAATTTTTTTAGAAAAAAATACCTTAAAAGCGTCAATGCCAGAGCAACTCCTTACAAAAAAGTCATTTTTTATTCAAATAACAAATGGTACAAGTCAGCTGCTTCGGTATCGATATTCTTGAAGAGCTTGAACATTATCTTTAATGCACGCACGATCATGATAGCTCGGTCGAAAAGTGTCAAATGGAATTTAATCTTGAAAATTGACACAAAGTTAAATTATTTATATTTATTTAAAGTTAAGCACCAGAAAGTCACTCGTTTCTAAGATATACATCATAGGTGAATTTAACTTAATCTAATGAAATTCTAATATGTTATAAGTTCTGTGAAATTTCAAAAGCTCTCTTGTTTTTGATATTTGTTGAACAAGCACACACATATACACACATTTCAACCTTGAATTATTGTATTAGGCAGATTTTGAGAGATAAATTCTCACTAACAACGCTTGGATCTCTTAATAAACATGGTGATTTAATTTTCATATCATGTATATTGTGATGCCCATGCACTTCTTCGGGTTAAAAGGAATATACAAAAGTTTTATGAAATTTCCGAAATTTACCAGCTGTGTGATCAATGTTTGTATTTTAACCCATTAATGCCTGGTGTCCCTTTTTAGGGACACTTTTAAAAAAATTCGCAATTTTTAATGAATCAACTTTTCAATTAAAAAAGTGCTCCGTTGTATTCAATAGTGTACATTTCAACTGACCCAAGGGCATTGATGCTGTTTAAGGCAACTTTTCCGGTAAAACTCTTAACATTTTAGTCTCATAACCTTAAATTAGCGCCACCTGAAAGGGTCTTAATGGGTTAACAAATTGATACTACTATGAATGAAATTGAATATTTAAAAGAAGTTAAAGATTTGGAAAAGAAGGAATTTCTGAAATCTTCTATAGCTACCACCACATTTTTATAATTTTTCTATTGTTATTTCAAACTGGTTTTGCTTTAACTGATTTTGCCACGTAGAATATCCATTATTTTTGAGGAAAGAACGAACTGACGTGTCAGTTTGTTCTTAACTATTTTAAAGCACATGCTCTCTAAAAACACTCAAAATGGTTTTATAATATGTGTTTATGAAAAGTTAGCTCTAACTATTTAACTCAAGTATAAAAGCTTCGATTTTTGCTGGAGGTTTGACTGAAATTGAACACAGCACGAAGATGGTTATAGCCCTCCCATCACGAGAAGAGAACAATGGCATCATCACGGACTATTCTATGACGCGAATGTAGGTCAACCCTTTAATCCGGCGGTCAGATGACGCTGATTTAACCCATTAATGCCTGGCGTCCCTTTTTAGGGACACTTTAAAAAAAATTAGCAATGTTTAATGAATCAATTTTTCAATTAAAAATTTGCTCTGTTGTATTCAATAGTGTACATTTCAACTGACCCAAGGGCATAGATGCTGTTTAAGGCAACTTTTCCGGTAAAACTCTTATCATTTTAGTCTCGTAACCTTAAATTAGCGCCACCTGAAAGGGTCTTAATGGGTTAAAATTATGAGACTTAATTTGGATTTTTATAAAAGAAATGCGTTTAACAGCATCAATGCCAGCAACTCATTAAAAACAAAGTCATTTTTTATACAAATAACGATTGTTATAGCCCTCCCATCACGAGAAGAGAACAATGGCATCATCACGGACTATTCTATGACGCGAATGTAGGTCAACCCTTTAGTCCGGCGGTCAGATGTTGCTGATTTAAAATTATGAGACTTAATTTGGATTTTTATTTTTAAAAATGAGTTTAACAGCATCAATGCCAGCAACTCATTAAAAACAAAGTCATTTTTTATACAAATAACGAATAATACAAGTCAGCTGCTTCGGTATCGGTATTTTTGAAGAGCTTGAACATTCTCTTTGCTACCCGCACGATCGTGCGAGCCCGGTCGGAAAGGGTTATGACAAGTTTACTCAAGTATAAAAGCTTCGATTTTTGCTGGAGAATAGACTGAAATTGAACACAACACGAAGGTGGTTATAGTCCTCCCATCGCAAGACGAGAGCAATGGCATCATCACGGACTATTCTATGACGCGAAAGTAGGTCAACCCTTTAGTCCGGCGGTCAGATGTTGCTGATTTAAAATTATGAGACTTAATTTGGATTTTTATTTAAAAAATTAGTTTAACAGCATCAATGCCAGCAACTCATAAAAAACAAAGTCATTTTTTATACAAATAAACGATCCGCACGATCGTGATAGCTCGGTCGGAAAGAGTCACTAGACTAAAAGGGATTATGTTATATGTTGCCATATGACAACAGTATGCACTAGAGGGTTAAAAAAAAGCGAAAGCTCCCATGGAAGGTTGCAATTTTGTGATATACAGCACATTTTCCTTCCCAAGAAAGCATTTTACCATAAAACTATTTACGGAAGTGGTTGTTTAAGCTATACTCACAATAGAGCTAGAAATGCACTGATACATCGTTATTGAATTAGGTTGGTAGCCTATGGATTAGTCTTTTTCTTGGAATTGTAACTGATGTCGCCCTTAACGGTAGCGTTGGGTGATTATTTAGGTGTCGGCTTTTCACTTGACTGGTTCTAAAATACGACGCCCGTCACTAATAGCCCTCTTGTAGCTCTAGTGCGACGATAATTCAAACTTAACTCGAAATTTAACTGCATATACTTATTTTCTTGATCAAAAGTTAACATTCATTTAACCATCGAAGGCCTGTTTGCGTATATAATTATCACCTTCCTCGTCGAATAAAAACGTTAAGTTTCTTAAATTCACTTTTTTCGTACTTCAATTTGAACTTCATATTTTGTTCAGTACAATGGTCTTCATTTTTCTCACTTTTTGTTTATTTAGATGAGCTTTAGCTGAAAATATATGGCAAATGTTCTAACAAATCGCCATTAACCTTAATTGATTGAGTTTTTCTGAATTTAGTCAAAAAAAATAAATCAACTATAGAAATTACAATACGATCGGAAAATATGTGCTTTTAAATTATAACTAGTCAGTTGTGACTTTTTTTAAATCCACCACGAGAATCACAAACTATTCTTCAAAGAGAAAACAAACTTAAATTTATTTTCTAGTAGAAAATAGTTACTTAATATAAGGTGAAAAGAGCTGTGCAGTTCGTCACTAAAAGAATTAATCTGTTAAAAAAGTTATTCAATTAAACTTCTTTGTATAAAAAAACAACCCTTCTATGATTCTTGGAAATCCATCTTTTTGCATAAAGAACAAACTGACGTGTCAGTTTGTTCTCAAATATTTTAAAGGACATTCTAACCAAGGAAAACTCAAAATGGTTTTGTAATATGTGTATATGAAAAGTTACGATTTTCGAAGTCCAAATTCGTTTTTCTCGTACTTCAATTTATCCTACATAATTTTTTCAGTACTATGGTCTTATTTGTCACATATTGTGTTTTTTAGATAAGAGCTGAAAATTTATGGCAAATTTTCTAACAAATCGTCATTAATGACTTAACCTTAATGGCTTGAGAATTCCTGAACTAAAAAAATACATTTACCATTACAATGCGATCCGAAAATATGTGCTTTTAAATTATAAGCAGCCAGTTGTGACTTATCATAAGTACGCCACAAGAATCACAAACTATTTTCCCATGTAGAAAATATATTTAAATTTATTTTCTTCTTAGAAAATAGTTAATTAATATAAGGTGAAAAGAACTGTGAGGTTAGTCATTAAAATAATTAATCCGTTCAAAAGTTATGTAATTATACTTCTTTACTTAAAAAAAAATATTAACAATTAAGACGCTGATAGCGCTTATTAAAAATTATGAGACTAAATTTGAATTTTTTTAGAAAAAAATACCTTAAATACGATCATGATAGCTCGGTCGAAAAGGGTCAAATGGAATTTAATCTTGAAAATTGACACAAAGTTAAATTATTTATATTTTTTTTAAGTTAAGCACCAGAAAGTCACTCGTTTCTAAGATATACATCATAGGTGAATTTAACTTAATCTAATGAAATTCTAATATCGCACACCTAGATCTAAACAGGTATTAACTCAAAAAAGCACTTTTTTCAGAAAAGGCGAAAAACTGATATTGTGTCCCTGTGAACTGCAGGAGTTTTCTTTATAAATGGCATGCTTAGAATATGCAACTAGAAGAAAGATATTGTAGGAATCTTGTGTTTTCATCATGTTTTGGGGCTGAAAATTAGATTTTCGTAGTTATTTCCCTACTGCTTAATAATATTTGTATATTTGTTTCATTATTTTGAGTTGAGCCCTTGTTGGTGAATTTAGTTTTGAGTTGGCTCTCTTTTGAAGAGGCAACATGAATTTAAAATGTAATAGTATTTTGTATTATTTATAATTAGTGCACTTCATAGAGTGGTCTGTGGACCAGCAGTAGGGATATATTGGAAAATAAATTAGCAAAAAAACACTAGAAAGACTGAAATCGATCAATATAATTTTTAATAATGTTAATTCTTAGTATTAGATTTCCTTCTGTTACGTCCCAAAAGTAGCACACGACATCTTTTGCCCTTAAATTACTGATAGTCAAATTGAGGCAGTTGATCCTGGAATTATAAAAAAATAGGGATATTTGTCTCTTCGGAATCTGAAATACGGCTTGTAAGTCATAAACTGCTGTGACGGGACCATCTGTCCTATCTTTGTCATTTTCCTTTTCAATTCTTGCCAAAGTTTTTTCTTGCAGATGCTGTTCATATTGCTGGCTTAACGTTCGCTTTCCTTCTTCGTCTGAGTTCTTGTACCTTTCGCACAGATCACATTGATCTTTTTTCAGTACGATAAAAGAAATGTTGAATTCGGTGTTGAATATCTTGTTGAATGTGGAAGACGTGGCTACAAGTAACCCATCCCCTCCACGAAGTCGTTTATGATCACTGTAGATATCGGTCAATGATTTGCCTCTGGAAATAAATTATCTGGTTGTTAGAGCTCTCAAGTAGTGAGATTCAATCATTTGAATAGAATTTATAAAAGTATAACACTCTGTTTAATTTGTGGGTCAATAGTTGGATGATGGTCGAGTTTTCCTCTAAAATCGGCTTCATTAACTCCTGATTCCGTTTTCTTGGAAAGTACTGTTTTTATCGCTTTATAGCTAAAGTTAAGAGTGACTTTGAAAAATGGCTGGCAAACTTCAATTTTGGACCCGTTAACCTTAAAATAAATGGCGGCGTTAAGCACTCTAAAATCTTGTGTGCTTGAGTATCGATATTTAGGCTTTATTTGTTGCGAGTGTCGTACTACAAATTCTCTGTCTTTCAAGCTTGCTGAGTCCCCAAAATACATCAAAGAGCTGTTGCCTAGACATTTCATCGATCTTATCTTTGCATTTTAGCCGTCTTTTTTCTCCACAGGGCAGTCCAACTTTTCTCAGTAGCACTTAGTTCTTTGATTTCGACAAAGATTGGTAGGCTTTATAAGAATTTCTTAACACTTTTGCGACTTTCAAGATACATTTAGCTTTTTTACTACTCTCTTTATACGCTTTTCTTCTCTCTTCTCGGTCTTGTGAGAATATATTTCCAGCAACCGTAGCATTTTGAGGGTCTACTTGCTCACTATCATCTTCTGTGTCCGACGAACTATTAGATTTCGATGAATTCAAGCTGCTACTGCTAGTGCTTGACGAAGTCAACGATGCGATAGGAGGTACAATCCTTGGATGGGGTTTTACTTTTGTGAAACAATCGGAAATTAGGATCCTCATTGGAGTCGTCAATAACACTTTCATCGCTTCGGATTGGTGAAATAAAATAGTTTGGTGCACCAGTCTTTTGTTCTTTAAACGTGCTCGGAATAGAGTTATCAACCATGGATAAAGCGGCATGAGTTTCTATGGATGAGACTTCATCACAAATTGATGTCACCTTCAAGCCATCTTCCAGAGTTGCATGTTGAGTAAATATTATAGGAGTGATATTGCCTTTCTCCCTTCCTTTCTAATTCCATATTTATTGAAACCGTCCACGTTTCAGTGCTTGCCTGAAATAGAAAACGTGTATTTCATTAAATTATAGGATCATGTGCGTCAAATAGATTTAAAAAGCCATAAATATAACGTTTTCGATCTCAATAGTGATGTTGTAAAATTAGACTTGGTGGAGCCCATCTAAAGAGATCTAACTCAAAAATTGATCAGTAAAACAGAACCAACTATGTAATTGCTAGGATGAAAATAAAATTATATTTAGATGAAAAAACTCTAATCGCCAATAGCCAAAAAAGTAAATTTAATTTGTTTTTTAAAGAAATATAAGAGTTTCAAAAATGACTCAACTAAACAGACTCAACTACAAATTCAAAAATGTTTCAACAATACGGTAACAACTCTAAATACAAATAAAAAATTTACTCACCCTGCCAGCAAAACTGGTACAACTCAGAATGTTGTATTAATTTACTCAGCGTTAACCATCAAAATGGCGAGAAGTCAAAATAATACTGCTTCAAATTTTGACAACACGGATGCAACTTAAAATAACTCCAGTTTGTTTACGACGGCCAACGTGCTATCCGCTTGTGATACTAATTGCAACTTAAGATGATCCTGTTTCGGTGGAGAGGGAGCGAGGCCTGCTAGTTCAACAAAAGGGACATTTGTAGCCATCCAGCATCGATTAATTATTATTATTAAAAATATGTTTTATTAGTCAGTAGGTATTGAAATAAGAAATTTGATGGTGTGCATAACTCAAAAATTGACATTTTTGAGTTAGCTCCCTTTAGATCTAGGTGTGCGATATGTTATAAGTTCTGTGAAATTTCAAAAGCTCTGTTGTTTTTGATTTTTGTTGAACAAGCACACACATATATACACATTTCAACCTTGAATTATTGTATTAGGAAGATTTTGAGGAGATAAATTCTCACTAACAACGCTTGGATCTTTTAATAAACATGGTGATTTAATTTTCATATCATATATATTGTAATGCCCATGTACTTCTTCGGGTTAAAAGGAATACACAAAAGTTTTATGAAATTACCGAAATTTACTAGCTGTGTGATCAATGTTTGTATTTTAACAAATTGATACTACTATGAATGAAATTGAATATTTAAAAGAAGTTAAAGATTTGAAAAAGAAGGAATTTCTTAAATTTTCAATAGGTACCACCACATTTTTCCAATTTTTCTATTATTATTTTAGACTGGTATTTCTTTGACCGATTGGAATTCCTTGGCACACGGTCATTTTTGTGTAAAGAACGAACTGACGTGTCAGTTTGTTCTTAACTATTTTAACAGACATGCTCTCTAAAGAACGCTTACAATGGTTTTACAGTATGTGTTTATCCCTTTTCAACCGGCGGTCAGGTGGCGCTGATTTAAAATTATGAGATTAAATTTGGAGTTTTATCGAAAAAAATGCGTTCAACAGCATCAATGCCAGCAACTCATTAAAAACAAATTCATTTTTTATACAAATAACCAATAATACAAGTCAGCTGCTTCGGTATCGGTATTTTTGAAGAGCTTGAACATTCTCTTTGCTACCCGCACGATCGTGTGAGCCCGGTCGGAAAGGGTTATGACAAGTTTACTCAAGTATAAAAGCTTCGATTTTTGCTGGAGAATAGATTGAAATTGAACACAACACGAAGGTGGTTATAGTCCTCCCATCGCAAGACGAGAGCAATGGCATCATCACGGACTATTCTATGACGCGAATGTAGGTCAACCCTTTAGTCCGGCGGTCAGATGACGCTGATTTAAAATTATGAGACTTAATTTGGATTTTTATTTTAAAAAATGAGTTTAACAGCATCAATGCCAGCAACTCATTAAAAACAAAGTCATTTTTTATACAAATAAATGATCCGCATGATCGTGATAGCTCGGTCGGAAAGAGTTACTAGACTAAATTGGATTATGTTATTTGTTGCCATATGGCAACAGTATGCACTAGAAGGTTTAAAAAAAGCGAAAACTCCCATGGCAAATTGCAATTTTGTGATATTCAGCACATCCCCCCCCCCCCCCCCCAAGAAAGCATTTTACCATAAAACTATTTACGGAAGTGGTTGTTTAAGCAATACTCGCACTAGAGCAAGAAATGCACTGATACGGCGTTAATGAACTAGGTTGGTATCCTATGGACTAGTCTCTTCCTCAAATTGTATCTGATGTCACCCTTAACAGTAGGGTTAGGTGATTATTCAGGTGTCGGCTCTTCACTTGACTGTGGTTCTAAAGTACGACGCCCGTCACTAATAGCCCTCTTGTAGCTCTAGTGCGACGATAATTCAAACTTAACTTAACTCGAAATTTAACTACAATTCAGACTAATAATCTCCTGAGATTTTTATGTCACAGCTTATTTAAGGGAATGACGTTGCCAAATGGTTATTACGTTTTCTTATTGACAGATGACTTTTGTCGAGAGTATTGCTTGTTGTGCTGACTGCTGATAATAAAAAGGCGTGGGATCTTATAGTACACGGTTCTCAAGAAATCATAAGTGCTAATTAAATATGTGGAGTCATACTATCACTTCTGATAATATACGCCTTTATTTAAATCAAAAAACTCAAACGAAAATTCAAAATGGTTTTATGATATGTGTTTATGACATATTAACTTTAATTATTTTACACAAACGTAAAATCTTCAGATTTTTGGTGGAGGATTGACTGAAATTAAACACAGCACGAAGATAGTTATTAGTTATAGTCCTCCCATCACGAGCAGAGACAAATGGCATCATCGCGGAGTATTCTATGATGCAAATTTAAGTAAAAGAAGGAGAAAACTCCATGGAAGGTTGTATGATTGCGATATCCAGCACATTTCCCCCCAAGAAATCATTTTAAAATCAAACTAAGTACGACGGTGTTTCTTAAATCTATCCTCACACTAGAGCAAGAAATGTACTGGATTTTTGGTTGGTCGGTAGACACATATATGTTTAGTTTTTTGTGCTTGGTCAGAGACCCTCCTATAAACCTTCGTCAAGTAAGACAGACACAACACACACGTAAGTGGATCCATCTAATTTTTAGAGACAGAGGCCAACTAGAGGATCCGCAGAATTAACTTGTCTCCCCTGGAGGTATTGATTTGGTATGCAGGAAATGCACTGATACAGCGCTATTTAACTTGGTTGGTAGCATATGGACTTGTCTTTTGCTCGAACTGTATAACTGCAATTCAACCTAATCCTCTACTGAAATTTTTATTTCACAGCTTCTTTAAGGGACTGACGAGGCCAAATTTTTAAATGACTTTTACCTTGAGTATTGTTTCGTTGTGCTGGCTGCTGATAATAAAAAGGCGTGGAATCTTATAGTACACAGTTCCCAAAGGAATCCTAAGTGTTAGTTATATATGTGGAGTCACTATCACTTCTGATAATATACGCCTTTATTTTTTTTTAAATCCACGCATTTCTTAGTATGTATCATCAAACACTGTTGTAAAACACCGACATCTAGTGGCAATGCGTAAAAGGATTTTAAAAAGCTTTACAATTTTGAACAACTCTGAGACAATCTATCATCTTCAAAAAATCTCTTCATTGCGTTATTTGCTCAATTGAAGAACACTTTAAAGGTTTGGTTAGAACCGATGACAGGAAACTTGCCACACTTCTCTTTAAGAAAATATCCCATTTTGTAGATGTAGTGTGACATTTGTCAAAAACCAACCTATTTTTAGAAGTTGCTTATTTGGCGAGAAAAGTTTCGTCATATAATGGATTGCAGCATTTTTTTAGTGAGGTAGATTTTCAACACCCCTATTTTTAAATAAACTCGACCAAAGCCAAGTCCCTTCTAGTGGTGGTAGGACTATACCCCTGCCATGAATTTCTTCAAAAGCATTTAGGTAATTATAAACAATGTACACATTTTCTTTAACTTTTTTTATGCAAGGTGTTTTCTTAGGAGAAAAAAATGGAATTTATTTATGACTACCTATCACACATTATAGTAAGAAATGTGAAAAAAAGAAAAAGTATTATGCTATAGTTAGCTAATTCTATTATGGGTATACCTATGAAATGACCCTTTTTTTAACCCATTAAGACCCTTTCAAGTGGCGCTAATTTAAAGTTATGAGACTAAAATGTTAAGAGTTTTACCGGAAAAGTTGCCTTAAACAGCATCAATGCCCTTGGGTCAGTTGAAATGTACGCTATTGAATACAACGGAGCAATTTTTTAATTGAAAAGTCGATTCCTTAAATATTGCGACATTTTTTTAAAAGTGTCCCTAAAAAGGGACGCCAGGCATTAATGGGTTAAGAAAAGTTACCGGTGAATTTTGCATCACTGGCTAGATGAGGGTAATAAATCGAAGTATGTAGCATCAAAATCAGTAACTTTTGCTTATCTTTTTGGTAAATTATGGATTCCTTCGTGATAGAACTTAGCGAGCGTCCTATGAGGTAAAAAACGAATATGCCCATTTTTCAACTTTATCAAAAGTAGCGAAGCGCTGCTCAGCCAGACGATATTCCATGGATCTGAACAAGGGATAGTCTGAAAGAGCAATGTCTGAAGAATATAGCGGGGCCAATAAAACATCCAAATTCGTTTTTTTAGGTGTTTTTAGGATTATTTGTGGTGCGGGGCGGCGCATTGTCATGGAGTAAAATAACTTTTCCGTGTGCGAGCCCATTTTGGTCGTTTGTTGATACATTCCCTGTTTAAATTGGTTAATTGCTGTTGATATCGGTCAGAAGTAACTATTTCACCAGGTTAATGCAGCTCATACAAAAGAATGCCCTTTTGGTCCCATCAAACGCAGAGCATTGTCTTTTTTTTCAAAGTGATTCCTCTTTGGTGTCGATGTAAAGGGTTGGAATGGATCAACCAACGATTTTTTGCATTTAGGTATGTCTTAATATATCCATTTTCTTCACATGTGAGATTTCGATGCAGAAAACTCTTTCTTTGATGTTGATTCAAAAGTTGTTCGCATGTGACGTTTTTGTTCTTCATCTGTCTTTTTGTTAAAGCATGTGGTACCCATTGTCCTTCCTTGCGAATTTTTCCCAAGGCATGCAAACGGGGAGGGGGGGGTTCAATAATATATTTCTGAGTTACATTTCATACTTCTGAAATATGTAAACGTGTCATTATTGGGTTTTCATCCATAATTGTTTGCAATTCTTCATCTTCAGTTTTTTTGGAGTTTATCATTATCTTTGTTGTCTGCCACATCAAAATCGGCATTTTTAAATCAACCAAACTCTCATTTTAGATTACTGTCTCCATAAGCATTCTTAACCATTAGAAAAGCTTCAGCAGCAGTTTTTTTTCACAATAAAGTAATTTATTTAAATTTTCCGCAAATGACCCTTTGTTGGCATCAAACACCACATCTTCAAAACCAGAATGACTATGAAAAAGCACAGCAGTAACTACTGACCCCTTCTGGTGAAAGGTTAAAAGTAGTCTGACAAAATGCTAGTAGGGCAATTCCACACTTTTATTAACCCGGGTGCAGTGCCGTCTGTTCATTCAAGGTCATTTCATAGGTAAACCCCTAATAGTTTTAATAAAATAAAAAACTGTCTGCCCAGGTAGTTCAGCATTTGTGAAAATATCGTAATTATCTTCATTATGAACTTTGATCAAGATAAACAGCAATATAGAACTAAGATAGGCTGTGTTTGGATCACACTCATTAGAATAGTTTTCAAATACGATTTTTAAACGATTTTCGAAGTCCAAATTCGTTTTTCTCGTACTTCAATTTATCCTGCATAATTTGTTCAGTACCATGGTCTTCATTTGTCTCATATTGTGTTTAATTAGATAAGCTTCAACTGAAAATTTATGGCAAATGTTCTAAAAACTCTTCAATAATGGCTTTAGCTTAATAGTTTGAGTTTTCCTGAACTAACTCAAAAATAAATTAACTATGAAATTACAATGAGATCAGAAAATATGTGCTTTTAAATTATAAGCAGTCAGTAGTGACATAAGTCCATTACAAAAGAATCACAAACTTTTTTCCCGAGTCGACATTAAATTTTAACTTATTCTCTTCTTACGGTAAAAAGAGCTGTGCAGTTAGTCATTAAAAGAAATAATCTGTTCAAAAGTTATTTCATGGGTTTTCTTATTTTTGATTTTTGTCGAACAAGCATTTCTACCGAGAATTGTTATATTGGGAAGATTTTGAAAAAAAAATCTCAATAACAGCGCTTGGCTCTTTTAATAAACATTGTGATTTAATTTTCATGGCATATAAATTGTAATGCACCTGCACTTCTTCGGGTTAAAAGGAATATACAAAAGTTACCGAAATTTCCCAGCTGTGTAATCAATGTTTGTATTGATATTATTATGAATGAAATTGAATGTTTAAAGAAGTTTAGGATTTGAAAAAGACGGAATTTCTTAAATTTTAAATAGCTACTACCACATTTTTCCAATTGTTTTATTATTATTTTAAACTGGTATTTTTTGTCCGAATTGTGTGGCTTCTATCAATCATTTCCTTCAATATTTATTGTGGAAAGAACGAACCGACTTATCAGTTTGTTCTCCTCTATTTAAGGGACGTGCTCACTTACTAAGGAAAACTCAAAATGTATTTATACTATGTGTATATGACAAATGAAATATAATTATTTTACCTCAAAAATAAAAGCTTCAAATTCTTGCCGGAGGATTCACTGAAGTTAAACACAGCACGAAGATATAGTCCTCCCATCACAGGAAGAGATCAATGCAATCATCGCGAACTATTCTATGACGCGAATGTAGCTAAAAGAAAACTAAAATTCCCATAGAAGGTTGCAATTTTGCGATATTCAGCACATTTTCCCCCCCAAGAAAGCATTTTACCACAAAACTAAGTACGGCGGTGATTGTATAACCTCGAGCAAAATCCTACATGTATATTATTAATCTAAACATACTTTTCATACAGAAATATGCTATTTACCCATTAAGACCCTTTCAGGTGGCGCTAATTTAAGGTTATGAGACTAAAATGTTAAGAGTTTTACCGGAAAAGTTGCCTTAAACAGCATCAATGCCCTTGGGTCAGTTGAAATGTACATTATTGAATACAACGGAGCAATTTTTTTAGTGAAAAGTTGATTAATTAAAAATTGCGAATTTTTTTAAAATGGGTCCCTAAAAAGGGACGCCTGGCATTAATGGGTGTATGTTTTTCAGAGAAATTAAAAAAAACTATGTTTAATAGTTACTTAGGGATACGTCTTAAACTCTAAAAATACATATTTTTTGTGCTATATCTGCAACAAAAAAGGCCGTATCACTTATTTTTAATTAACAGGTTATTTTAACATTGTTTTTAGTGCAAAATGCTTTTAAAATTATTTACCAAAAGAACTTTTTGAAAAGTTTGAAGAAAATTTTAAATAATTTTTTAACCTTTTATACCCTAACGTTCCACTTGTGGAGCATGTTATTTCATCTCATTTATAGCCCGGAATAATTTTAGATGTGAAAAATTATTTTACACGAAAAGCGAATTTAAAAAATATTTATATTTGGATATTCTTCTATCTGTCCAGGTCAATTTTGGAACTAGTTAAACTGTTAATTGTTTGTATTGATATTTTAAAAAATGTCCCCAAATGGGGACGCCAGGTCGCAAGAGGTTAAGCTGTCCTCACACTAGAGCAGGAAATGCACTGTTACAGCGCTATTGAACTTGGTTGGTAGATATAGACCTGTCTTTTGCTCGAACTGTATTTCATACTGTCATTTTTTTTATAAAACTCCAAATTTAGTTTCATAATTTTAAATCAGCCCCATCTGTCCACCGGTCTAAAGGGTTAACCTACATTCGCGTCATAATAGTCCGTGATGATGCCATTGCTCTCTTCTCGTGATATGAGGACTATAACCATCTTCATGCTGTGTTCAATTTCAGTCAATTCTCCAGCAAAAATCGAAGTTTTTATACTTGAGTAAAATAGTTAAAGCTAACTTGTCATAAACACATATTATAAAACCATTTTGAGTGTTCCCTAGAGAGCATGTCCTTTAAAATAGTTGAGAACAACCTGACACTTCAGTTCGTTCTTTCCTCAAATAAGTCCCAAGTGCCGTAGAAGAGTCCAAGATGTACTAGTTTAAAATAATAATAATAATAGTAGAAAAATTGGAAGCATGTGGTGGCATTTATTGTAAATTTAAGAAATTCCTTCTTTTTCAAATCTTAACCCATTAATGCCTGGCGTCCCTTTTTAGGGACACTTTAAAAAAAATTCGCAATTTTTAATGAATCAACTTTTCAATTAAAAAATTGTTCCGTTGGATTCAATAGTGTATATTTCAACTGATCCAAGAGCATTGATGCTGTTTAAGGCAACTTTTCCGGTAAAACTCTTAACATTTTAGTCTCCTTAAATTAGCGCCACCTGAAAAGGTCTTAATGGGTTAAACTTCTCCGAAATAATCAATTTCATGCATTGTAGAATCAATTTGTCAAAATACAAACAGTGATCACACAGCTGGGAAATTTCAGTACTTTCATAAAACTTTTGTATATTCCTTTTAACCCGAATAAGTGCATGTGCATTACAATTTATATGCCATGAAAATTAACCCCCTTTGTTTTTAAGGAGTTGCTGGCATTGATGTTGTTTAACTTATTTTTTTTCAATAAAACTCCAAATTTAGTCTCATAATTTTAAATCAGCGCCATCTGACCGCCGGTCTAAAGTGTTAAAGAATCCTATTTTGTAGAAACTTGCCCAATTTAAGAAATTGCTAATTTGGGGAGAGAAGCTCCACCACATTAGGTTTGCTGCATTTTTTTTTAGTGAGATGGATTAAAATTAACTCGACCAACGTCAAATCCCTTCTCGTGATGGTAGCACTATACCCCAACCATGAATTTCCACAAAAGCATTTAGTTGATTTTAAACAATATACACATTTTCATCGACTTTTTTTCTTCAAAGGTGTTTTCTTAAAAGAAAAAAGTTGAATTTATTTACAACTACCAAACACACATTATAGTAAAATATGTGAAATAAATCAAGAAATATTCTGTTTCAGTAAGCTAATTCTAATTTTATTCAAATAAAGAGCTGTCTGTACAGGTTGTTCAGCACTTGTGAAAATATCGTATTTCTCTTCCTTTATGAACTTTGATCAAGATAAAGAGCAATACAGAATTAAAATAGGCTGTGTTTAAATCCCACTCGTAAGAATAGTTTTCAAATACGATTTTTAAACTATTCATAGTTTACTACTATTTTCAGATTCGTAGAAACGTTGGTTGACGAATATCGACGATATGAAAAGTATTTAATAAGTGGTAGAAAAATACGTAATAATTTTAAAAATTTGCAATCTATCCTTAAATGTGGCAATGGACTACCTAAACGGCCATGTCTAGTGTTTCGTCACAACTACGTCAAACATTAACTTCTAACTCACCCAAACAATCCTCCCTCTTCCCAGTTCAAATCGTCCGTTCATTAATGTTTTGTGCATTCTAATATAATAATAAGCCTGCGTGTGTAGTTTTTTAAAATTTATTAACATAGTTGTAGACTTAAGGCTAGTTAACAGCATTTTTATAAACATTTGTAATGGAATTTAGGGATTACCATTAGTGGTAAATATTGCTATATTCGTTACCATTTATTTCCATTAAAAACTTAAAAAACAAAATTTAAAAGAGACTCAACCATTGACCTTTTATAGATCTTAAAAAATAACTTGAAATTCCTAAAAAAATGACGTTATTTGACCACATTCGTCCTTCTGGGGTGAATAGAATCTATGCCAAAGACATCTTTCCGTATATGAGGGTGTAACGTGTTATAAAGTTTGAAAGTTATAAAACCATGCTCTTATTTCCGACGCAACTATATAATTAAGGATAATTTAATTTTTGTTCACACTGCAGTAAATCAGTTGATTTACTGCATATTTTCAAGACTAAGGCCTTTGAGGACAAAAATCCGATACTGGAAGGAATCCTTATTTGACAGCGAGGGATATAAATGAATCATTAAATATAAATGTTAGCAAAGGAGGAGAATTTCTTATTGCACTTTTTAATGAATTTGGAATGTAAAAAAAAATTAATTTAGTTGAACGACAAAAATGGTTGGTCTTCAAAACAATCAGTGAGCCTCAAACTGCAGATGAGCAATACATATGATTGAAGTTGATAAAACGTTTCAATATAAGAGTTTTACAATTCACGAGTTACCAACATCACGGATAATCATATTAGAAAAATTTAGTAATGAACTCTCTTTTAGTCTTCAACTTTGATTAGTTCGGTGCTAAAGAACACAAAGTACAGTATCCGCCAAAGCACAGTATCCTCAAAGTACAGTATCATTTTATTAGGTTGACAAAAATGATTAGTAATATAGAGTTTTACTTTCAATTTCCTAACGTGAAATATATAAGGTAATGAAAGAATCGCAACAGGGTCTAAAATCCAAAAGGGAGATGTTGTGTTTTCGACACGTTTTAGAGGGTGCTTATTCTAAAAAAGTGGTTTTCGCAAAAATTGGTCCGTAGGTCTGTCTTAAACCATTCGAACTTGAACGAAAAAAGCTGCGAACTTCCCATTTGGAACACTAGTTTCAAGTGCCTGTCGGACGGCATGATATGGTTTTCACGAAAATTACGCATGCTCCAGAATTAGCTGCGACAACTCTTTAAGATTTTAAATTACCTTTAAATGTGTATATTGGTGTATTAAGTGGTAATGGGTTATATTTTTTCATACACATTGTATTTTGTATAAAATCTATATTAACCAATGAAAGCATAATCTTTTAGAACATTGACAAAATATATTGAATATATTTCATTCAAATCTCAATCCAAAAAGATGATTACAAAAGAAAATATCAGTATTAGTTTGAGGTATTAGTAATATCTTTTTTTCTGCGCAAGTGCAAAACATTTTTCAATTTCCGCATCGGATTTTATTTATAATAATATTGTTTTACTTATAAATAAACCGTGGTCTCAAATTAATAAATATGAACGAAATGCAATTATTTGAGCAAGTCGTTTTTCCGTATTAAAAATATTCTACAAAAATCGGCGAAAATGAAGGGGTCTTCCACAAAGTGATCAACCCTCCAAAAAGTCGTATAGCAGCCTTTCCTCACTTTGTTACATGAGTGAACACCGAACAATAAAAGTATTTCCATTATACCACTATGATCGACTTTTCAAAGTGGATAGATCTCAAATCCTACTCAAAATTCCACACCAGATGATTTATATCGACAAAAGCTTTTTTTCGACAAATCAGGCACCATTAATTCACCGGCAGACAGTAAACACGGATAAAAGTTTATATATTTTAAATATATGAATTTATGTGTACTGCTCGAAATAATTGAGGGAGCGCTGTACTTTTGTTGCCCTTTCAGTTCCAACTATTTATATCACATTCCGAGAAAAAATTAAATTTGTGAAAGGACTTCATCATGCACTCAGAATGAAATGGTATGGAAAAAAGCAAAGGGAAATATCTAAATTTTTGAAATAAAATTTGAAGGAAAAATTTGGAACCAAAATTTTTTAATAAATTATCAATTTTTTTTTTCAAAAATCTATATGTTAAAAAATAATTCAAATCAAGTTTTAAACATTCAAAAATACAAGCATAAAGTCAATTTGTTTGATAAAATTGTTTTAGTGTGAATTTATTTAATGAAATTGTTTTGGAGTGAATTTATTTCATTAAATTATTTTAGAGTAAATTTTTATTTTAGCATGTTTTTTTATTTAATTAAAACAAAATGTATGCTTAATTCTTCAAAAGACGGTATTCTAGAAAGAAGATATTTAATTCTTCAAAGGACAATATTCTTCCATCTAACTATACAAAAAGAAAATATGACTTAAAAGAAAAATGTATGGAAAAGTTGATACAACTTATTTGATAATGAATAAGTGCGAGCATAAATTAGAAAAAATCGGAAGCTGATGATCCCATTGGAAATCATTGGGAATGAAATGGGTTACACTAGAAGCTTCCCTAATTGTCTTGACCATTACATGTATTTATAATAGCTACCACTCTTAT
The DNA here is from genome assembly GCA_023701765.1 of Hylyphantes graminicola. Lineage (NCBI taxonomy): Eukaryota > Metazoa > Arthropoda > Arachnida > Araneae > Linyphiidae > Hylyphantes > Hylyphantes graminicola. The sequence continues at coordinate 35,551,150 of CM043122.1, forward strand.
TTTCCAATTCATATTAATAAGACGAAAGGGAAATATCCAATATTTCACATGTTATAATCGTTCACGACTTCTATAATGAACTGTCTTAAATGTTTAGATAGTTCAGCTATGAACAAATTCTACAAATAACTCTTTTTCTTTAAATGACTTTTATGAAAAGTATTCAACTGTTCTCTCTACACTGCAGACTCATATTCATTTTATAACGTTGACAAAAACGTTTAACTCCTTAACAATCGGATTTTTTTCAAGAAAACGGCTGCAAAAGTGTTTATTTCTACTATAAAAATTTATGTATGAGCAATACATATACATTAATATTTCACTTGTTTTTAGTTTGAAATATAAAAAAATTATAATTCTAGAAAAATAAACATTCCGGACCCCCTCAACTACCTCACCCCACTTTTAGGGAAATGCTTTAGTACTATACCACTTCCTTCTGATCGAATTCCCAAAATAATTATGTCCCCAAATAGTCTTTAATATATAAGGGGCTGGGGAGCCCAGTCGGTTAAGCACTCGCTTAGCATGCGGAAGGTCCCAGGTTCGGGTCCGGGCATCGTCAAAATAGCTGCCGACCTATAAACGGCCCGTGCAGCCAAAAATGCCCGGCGAATAATACCCCGTGTAAGGGAGTGCACGTTAAATATCCTTCAAAGTCCTAACGCTGCGTACGATGTCGCCCTTAACGGTTGCGTTGGGTGCCTATTCAGGTGTTGGCTCGTCACCTGACTGTGGTTCTAAAATACGACGCCCGTCGCCAATAGCCCTCGTGTGCTCTAGTGCGACGATAATTCAAACCTAATCTAACCTTTAATATACCTATAATACCAGATGATTTACAGGTTGTCCCAAAATACCTGTACCTAGTACCTGTTTTAAAATGTTAATTAAAAGGGAATGGATAGAGATATTAACGCAATTCTTGCATAAAACGAATGGGTCTTGTCTGGACTTTGATATGAAACACTTTATTATGTTAGTTATGTTTATTACGTTACTTTGTTATAACACTTCATTATCTTCAATTTAACCGAAAGATGGTGCTTCAATACCGTGTGTTAGCTGTATGAAGAAACTAGGAAAGCGTAATATACCAAAAAGATGGACACGTGTTTAGAAATGTTCAGTTCTGACCACTCAACAACCTCATCCCGTCATTTTCACGGAAACAAAAAGGCAAGGGCTAGTCATACAGCTTCCTTATTTTAGGGAAATATAACTTGACAAGCAAATCACGTTTCACTCTTAACTCAATACTAGTGTTCATTCTGAGCTCATTTAGTTACCACTACCTAAAGATCGAATTTCCGAAATGGATCCGTCTCAAATCCTCTTCTAAATTATTCTTAAGTCTTATTTATATATTTTTATTTTTAACTTGAAATTTTAAAACAAAATTATTATTCTAGGAAAATTCTACGTTCCGAAACCCCCAACAACCTCACCCCGTAATTTTTATTGGAGCGAAAATTCAAGGGATTACCAACAGCTTCCTGGTTTCAGAGAAATGTTATTGACAAGTGGATCCCCAAGTGTATTAGATATTTCTTGTTGAATAAATTTTGCGCCAGAGTTATGCATGGGCTATTAGTAACAGGCCTGTTTTTAACAGCGGAAAGGGAGGAAATCAAAACCTGAGAAGAGGTTCAACTATATAGAGCTACATATAGAAATCGTACGCGCCACCATAACAGGAGACATGCACAATGCATGCTAGCCCCGTCTACATGAAGGTTTTTGTTGGTTTTAACTGTATAATAAATCGAAATCTCTTTCTTATGATATACCTCTTGCCATAAATCAACTGCAAAACAAATCAGTTATTTACTAAACAAAATGAAAAAATTAGAATATTTCATACAAATCTTGTATTTCAATGGGTTTTCTTACGAAAATAGAAATTTACTAATCCATTTTACGTAACTACCAATCACATATTACAGTAAATGTTTTTAAATAGAATTTGTGTATTATTCTTTAGGGTTAAATTTCTTCATTTTTTGTTTAATTGAAGAACTGTCTTGCATTTATAGATAGTTCAGTGCTTATGAAAAAAGTAGCAATATTTTTTACGAGCTTTGGTCGTGATAAACAACAACCTAGGAAAGTATGGTTGTGTTTGAAACTACCTTTGTAAAATGAATTTTTTTTTTAAACTAATCTAGGCTCACTAGTAATTTTAGGTTTTGTACAGTTTTAAAATAAAAGTTAAATTTCTTGATCTGGAGTAACCAGCGCCTTTGAAAAAATCACTTAGTTTTTAAAAAATTTGTAACTCATGCTTACTTTAGTATACATAGCCTTTGATTTCAAATCTATACCTGCGATACAATGAACGAAATTGCCTCAAGTATGAAAAGTATAACAGTTGCTGAAACATAAATCTGTGTTTTTGTGTACCAAACTAAATATTTGACGTTTGCTACAGGGTTTGTTATGAAATTAATTACCTGCTAGTTTTTAGGTTCTAAATAATTTTTCAATATTTTTATCGATAAAATTTGATCTTGTATAAAGACCAACCCTTACTGTAAAACGTTTAGGTCCCAGGTTCGGGTCCGGGCATCGCCAAAATAGCTGCCACCTATAAACGGCCCGTGCAGCCAAAAATGTCCGACGAATAGCACCCCGTGTAAGGGAGTGCACGTTAAATATCTTTCAAAGTCCTAACGCTGCTTACGATGTCGCCCTTTACGGTTGCGTTGGGTGCCTATTCAGGTGTTGGCTCGTCACCTGACTGTGGTTCTAAAATACGACGGCCGTCGCAAATAGCCCCTATTGTGACGATAAATCTTATTTGAATTTTTATTTTTAACTTGAAATTTTACAACAAAATTATAATTCTTGGCAAATCCAACATTCAGAAACCCCCCAACAACCTCCTTTTTATTGGAGCAAAAAGGCAGGGGTTAATCATAAACGTCCTTGTTTTAAAGAAATGGTACTTGGCAAGTGAATTCCCAAGCGTATTAGAGAATTTTGAAGAGAAAATTTGGCGCCCGGGGGGGGGGGGGACTTTTACATTGGGTATTGTAACAGGCCTTGCTTTTAAGAGCGGACAAGCGACGAAAACCTGTGAGGAGGCTCAACTACAGGGTGTCCAGAAAAGGACTACCTGATTTCAAAATTAATCGATAAATTAATCAAAGTTAATCGAATTAATCTCGATAGCAAAAATACATAGAGGGATGCAGTAAACAGTATGATTATTGTGAAATCTGTAAGAATTTTATACAGCAGTTTGAAATACCAACGGTGGTATCGTGTTCAAATATTTGTTTTCGAAATATTTGATTTTTAATCAGGGAGTCCTTTTCTGGACATCCCGTAAAATATACTACATAGAGAAATCGTACTCTCCATAATAGCAGGAGACCTGCACAATGCATTCAAGCCCCGTCTTCAAGAAGGTTTTTGTTGGTTTTGAAATCTACAATAACAAGAAATATCTGCTCCTTATGATATAGCTCTTGCCATAAATAAACTGCAAAATAAATCTGTTATTTACAAAACTAAATGAAAATAATGATTTAAGAATACAAATCTTGTATTTCAATGGGTTTTCTAACGAAAAAAGTAATTTAGTAATCCATTTTACGTAACTACCAATCAAATATTACTGTAAATGTTTTTAAATAGAAGAGTATTCCGCTCCAGTGAATGTCTGCAGCAAAACTAAAACTGAAGAACTGTCTGTTTTTAAAGGTAGTTCAGTACTTATGAAGAATGTCGGAGTTATTTTTCTTTACGAATTTTGGTTGTGATAATGAGGAAAGTGTGGCTGTGTTTGAATCTCCCTTTCTAAGATGAAAAAATCCTGATTTCATTTTTAAAACTAATTAAGACTCACTAGTAATTTCAGGTTATTCGCACTTTTAAAATAAAAATTAAGGGGGTCCGGTACCTTCCCCAACTTTTTTTTTATTTATGAAGTTATACTACTCAGATTTTATACACTGGTGCATCATGCATTAATAAAACCTATTAGCAAAAAAAAAATTTGAAAATGACTCAAAATTTTTAAAAAATTAATTTTTTGTTAAATTTTTTTACAATTTTTAAATCCCTACCCCTCCCTAATTTTTCGACTTTTTACTATCAAATTTTTAATATGAGTTCCCCAATAATATCTTAAAAAAACTATGCATCCAAGTTTTAATCAAGATTCAACTTTTTTTAGAGAAAAAATTTTCGAAATTTTATCAAAAAATTCATTAAAAACCTAAAATTTGAACTTTGAAATTTTGTTTCAAAAATACTGACAACATAAATGAAGAGTTTTAATGCATAGTTTTGTTTATTATACTTTTTGGATGGTATAGAAATTTGCAGAAACTTTTAATGTATTCTATTAAAAGAGGAGTAGCGTTTTTCACTATCCTAAAATTTAAAAAACACGAACAGAGATACGAGCATTTAAAGTACAGATCCGTGATAGGATACTTGGTGGATGATTCTCATTAAAAAATTAATAACTCAAAAGCTAATGCATAAAATTTGAAGCGGTTTTTTGCAAAATATTAAAACAATGTTCAAATAATATTTTTAAAAAATGGAAAAAAATTGCATTTTTCATGATTTTTGGGTACTGGACCCCCTTAAATTTCCTGATCCATAGTAACCAGCGCCTTTTAAAAAACCGTTAGGTATTAGCCCATTAAGACCCTTTAAGATGGTGCTAATTTAAGGTTTTGAGACTAAAATGTTAAGAATTTTACCGGAAAAGTTGCCTTAAACAGCATCAATGCCCTTGGGTCAGTTGAAATGTACACAATTGAATACAATGGGGCAATTTTTTAATTGAAAAGTTGATTCATTAAAAATTGTGAATTTTTTTAAAAAGTGTCCCTAAAAAGGGGCGTCAGGCATTAATGGGTTAAAAAGGTATTTCAACTTTTGTCAGAGGGCGCTAAGAACAGGCCCAAAGTGTAGCACATGGTCACATTGTGCATTACCTAAACTTTAGAATTTGATATTTTTTATGCTTAGCATGTTTTACTATTTCATTTATTTATGTTTATACTAATTATTTATATGGTGTAAGATAGAGAAGCAATTTATAGAAGAAACAAAAACCAAATAAAAAGTGCATTTTTACTAATTTTTTTGCGCATGCAAGAATTTTCTTTTCTCTAACTTGTACCGCTTTTGAGATTTGAAAAACCCTAAATTAGAACTGTTTTGCAACTAGGATCTTTGTGTAACTCACATTTACTTTATTATGCACATACTTTAATTTCAATTCTATACCTGCGATACAATAAACGAAATTGCCTCAAGTTTGAAAAGTATAACAGTTGCTGAAGCATAAATCTGTGTATTTGTGTACCTAATTTGGTATGAAATTACCTGCAATACTTCAGATTCTAAAAAAAAATTCAATATTTTTATCGATAAAAGTTGCTGTTGTATAAAGGCCAGTCTTTTTTATAAACGAACAAAAAAAATGAAAAATAAGTATTCATGTATGTGGTTAAAAAAAATTAGGGGAATGCATGGTTTAAGCCTTTTCATCAGAAGTGAACGCATTTGGAATCATCAGCTTGCTTTTTTTTTTTCTTTGAGACTAAGTTAGGATCGTACATATGTATCGTTAGGTGGAAAACTCATGTCTTTGAGGAATTATATAATATTTGTTTTAATTAAATGAAAAACATAGTAAGACAAAATTTAGTATAAAACTATTTTATTAACACATTCGCTGCCACTAAATCATCGATAGAGTATTCATTGATAGAGGCTGATGAAGTAGAAAAACATTCTGTTTTTTAAAACCTGTTCGTTACAATGGAAATAAACCAACTGTTCATTTTTGAACAAGTACAAATCTTAGTTCGAGATCGTAAAAAAGCAAGGTTCGGTTGAATTAAGGTCACTAACTTAAGCTACACGATAGCTACCTAGTCGTAAAAATTCAAGGAAATGTCCCTGGCTTTTTCCAACCGGATAACTCATCAGCTGGCACTAATGATTGAATTGAAAGCCAATTACCAGATTTGCTTCAGTGATTAACTTTTCGACTAAGAAATCATCATTAAATTTTCCTAATTCATATTTTTTTATTAGTTTTTGTTTAAAAAAAATACAAAAAAATAGAATGACTATTTGCAATTTTTTTATAGCTGGATTGTTGAATATCAAAATGAATCACTTTACGAATTGCGGTATGTCAGGTGTCTGGTCGCCCTACACTTGAGACGAGGGATTTAATTTCTTCGTAATTTTAAATTGAAGGCCCTCTTTCAAATCACCAAGTATTATTCCAAGCACAGAAGGATCGGTTGCAAAAGTTACAAACGAACTTGAGCTCATAAGAACGGTTGGCGAAATGGTACTATGAATTTCATCAGAATGCGCTGTTATCGGTGAATCGGAACCACGCGACTCCTTAAGGAATCAGTGGCATCCAACTTGTTAAACAAATTGACCTTAAATTTTTCATGCTTGTATTTTTAGATTTTCTTTTCGGGTCAGTCCACCTGCATTCCACTGCAAAACATGCAACGAATCCTGTCTACGCTTCATATCATCTATCATACAGGGGTACGAAAAGCACAAAATCAACCAAAGATCAAAATCAATTAAATGATCAAAAATCACAAATCATAAGAAGAGATCTCGGCTGTAAAATTGTTACTCATTTAGCACCGAGCAGAAGCACCTGTAGCTTGAGGTATGCTACGGACGCGAGTAACGTTGCCCCCCATATTTTTTTATAACTTGGTTGGTTTTAACTCTTTAACACACTTTCAGATGGCGCTGATTTAAGGTTATCAGACTATAATGTGAAGAGTTTTACAAGAAAAGTTGCCTTAAACAGCATCAATGCCATACTAATAAAAATATGTACCATGATTTTTCAAAATACGCTTTTCTTGAAATATAATTTTTCACATCTAAAATTATTCCAGACCATAAAAGAGGTGAAATAATATGTTCCACAGGTGGAACGTTGGCGGATAAAAGGTTAAATCTGCTTCATCAATTATTAATCAATTAAGAAAATACACTTATCTTTACTAAGAGAATGGACAATCTCAGAAATTGCCACAGCACTGTAGCTGCCTTCCGTCTTATTACCAAACATAACTGCCTATACGAACATCTCTTCCGCCTTAAAATAGTGGATAATCCTGCCTGCCCCCTCTGCCGCAGTGCTGCGACGATTAATGCTGACCATCTCCCTCAACTGTTCAGTTATCATAAAAAACTACATCTACTCCCGTTACTGGGTGGCCAGAGACCTCATGAAAGATTTAAATTTTTGATTTTTTTTTTACCTTTTATATTGCATTTCTTATTTCAATTCTTGTATTTCATGTTTTGCTGGTTTGTGTTTCTGAAATTCGTGTTTACACTTTCTCCTTTTGTATTTTGTATTATTTGATCTCAGTAAGGCGTAAGGATGATGTCTATATCGCCTAATGCATAGGAAATAAAAAAAAATAGATTTTTGAAAAATGATTATAACTATTTCAACAAATAAAGTGCGACGCAATTATTTGTTAAAAATTTTAGATTTTTAAGTATAAAAAAATAAAAAGTTGGGACTTAAAGGGTAACAAACGTACTCAAAGTTCTCCCATACTTGTTTTGAGCAGTGTTGATAGTTTAAGATCTCAAGCAGGTTCAAGTCAAATCTGAGTAAGAAAAAAAAAGAGATTATCGGCATTGCAATTCAAAGTTTGTATATGCTTTTGCCGTTGAAGTACAGTAATAGAGAAAACGCATTTTTTGAACAAAAGGAAAAATATTTCGTCATAAAACCCAGGAAGTGTAAACATAATGCGAAAGATTTTAAAGCTAAGATAAACAGCAATATTTTTTATAAAAGGAAATTATTACTGAGTCTGTAGTTTCAAAAAAAAATGTAAACAGGTACAAATGCACACAAATAGATACATCCAATACTTCTACAATAAAAAATGTATATTTTAATGTAATTAAACCACAAAAATGTTAAGCTTTCAAATAAATCAGTGACCCTCAAACTGCAGATAAGTAATACATATGATTGAAGTTGAAATAACGTTTCAATATAAGTTTTACAATTCACAAGTAACCAACATCATCCGTAATCATATTAGCACAAATTAGTGATGAACACTCTTTAACTTCGAATAGTTCAGTGCTAATGAACACCAAGTACAGTATCCTCTCAAAGTACTGTTTTCCTTAATAACGTTGACAAAAATGATTAATAATTTTGAGTTTCACTTTCAATTGTACCTGACATGATATATAAGTTATTGAATGAATTGCGACGGGTCTAAAACACATAATGGAAATTTTGTGTTTTCGTAACGTTTTAGAGGGTGCTTATTCTAAAAAGGGGGGTTTCGAAAATTGCTCCGTACGTCTGTCTTAAACCACTCAAACATAAGAGAAAAAATCTGCGAACTTTACATTTGGTACAATAGTTCCTGATGCCTGTCGGACGTCATGATAAGGTTTACGAGAAAATTGCGCATGCTCCAGAGGTAGCTGCTACAACTTTTTAGAAGATAAAGTCATTTAAATTACCTTTAAAATTGTATATTGGTGTATTAAGTGGTAGTTGGTGTATTAAATGGTAAATATCCAGTATACCACTACGATCGACTTTTCAAAGAGGATAGGTCTCATATCCTCCTCTAAATTCCTTACCAAATGATTTATATCGAGAAAAGCTTTTTTTCGGACGAATCAGAGACCATTAAATCACCGGCAGACAGCAAACACGAATAAAAGTTTATATAAATTTGAAATATATTAGTTTATGTGTACTGCTCGAAATAATTGAAGGAGTACTGTACTTTTGTTACCCTTTCAGTTCCAACTTTTTATATCATATTTCGAAAATCTAAATTTTGTGAAAGAACTTCATTATGCACTCAGAATGAAATGGTAAAAAAAGCAAAGTGAAAAATCTAAACGTTTGTAACTAAAATTGAGTGGAAAAATTTGGAACCATAAATTTTGAATGAATTATCAATTTTTCAAAATTCTTTTTGTTGAAAATAATTCAAAACAGTTTTTAGGCATTTAAGAATGCAAGCATGAAGAATTTAGAGTCAATTTATTTAATGATATTGTTTTAGAGTGAATTTATTTAATTAAATTGTTTTAGGTTGAATTTATTTAATTGAATTATTTTAGAATGAATTTTTATTTAGCATGTTTTTTTTTATATTTTTATTTAATTAAAACAAAACTTATGTTCAATTCTTCAAAGACGATATTCTAGAAAGAAGATATTTAATTCTTCAAAGGACAATATTCTTCCATCTAAGTATACAGAAAGAAAATATAACGTAAAAGAAAAATGTATGGAAAAGTTGATACAACTTATTTGATAATGAATAAGTGTGAGCTTAAATTAGAAAAAAATCTGAAGCAGATGATCCCAAACGATATCATTTTGAATAAAATGGTTTACACTAGAAGCTTCCCTAATTGTTTTGACCATTACATATATTTATAATAGCTACCGCTCTTATTTTCAAATTGATATTGATAAGACGAAAATGTTTTGTATCCGATGAATGGTGATGTCTTCGATTTCTGGTCTTCCATAATGAACTGTTTTAAATGTTTAGATAGTTCAGCTATGAAAAAATTCGTACAATTAACCCCTTTTAAATTAATTTAATGAGAAGTATAGGGATTTTCTTCTCTCCACACTACAGAATCATCTTCATTTTGTAACCCTTTCCGACTGGGCTCGCACGATCGTGCGGGTAGTAAAGAGAATGTTTAAGCTCTTCAAAAATATCGATAACGAATCAACTGCCTTACCATATTTGTATAACAAAAATGACTGTTTTTAAGGAGTTGCTTTCATAGATGCTGTTTAACTCATTTTTTTTCGATAAAACTCCAAATTTAGTCTCATAATTTTAAATCAGTGCCACCTGACAGCCGGTCGAAAAGGGATATCGTTGACAAAAACGTTTAACCCCTTAACATTCTGTTATTTTTCAAGAAAACGGCCGCAAAAGCGTCTATTTCTATTATAAAAATGTATTTATGAACAATACATATGCATTAATTTTTCACTTGTTTTTAGTTTGAAATTTAAAAACAAATTTTAATTCGAGAAAAAGCAACATTCCGGACCCCCTCGACAACCTCACCCCGTCATTTTTATTGGAGCGAAAGGTCAAGGGTTAATAATACAGCTTCCTTAAATGTTACTTGACAAGTGGATCCCCAAGTGTATTAGAAGGTTCTTGTTGAATAAATTTTGCACCAGAGTTATGCAAGGGTTACAGGCCTTGTTTTTAACAGCGGACAAGCGACGAAATCAAAACCTGAGAGGAGGCTCAACTTAAAAAAAATTCTTAGAGAAATCGTACTCGCCATCATAACATTAGACATGCTCATTGAATGCTATCCCCGTCTCCAAGAAGGTTTTTAACATTATAATAATAAGAAATGTCTTATTTTATGATATACCTCTTGCCATAAATAAACTGCAAAAAAACAGTTATTTACTACACAAAATAAAAATAATGATTTTAGAATATTTCATATAAATCTTGCATTTCAATGCGTTTTCTTACGAAAAAATTATATAGTAATCCATTTTACTTAACTACCAATCAAATATTACTGTAAATATTTTTCAAATAAAATTTGAGCATTTTGCTTCAGTGAATACAACAAATTCATTACTAACTAAACAACAAATTCATTAAGCGTAGCTTCTACGATTTCTTTCACGTTGGCGACTTCTTTGGCTATCGCTACGACCTCGCAGATTCTGTTGAGCGAAAGAATTTCTATTATCCATCTTAAGAAATATCCTTTAAGCAGCCTATGCAACATTATGCAAAGCAAAATAACAGTTACTTGTGAAATTTAAATTTACTTTATTCCTTATTAGTAAGGAATATCTATGAAATATTGGCGGGTCTCGATTTGGAGTTTTGAATTTCTTTGCCAAACAGAGAAAATGCACAAATATTCAAAACATTTCGCTTCATATTTCATACAACCCGAAAAGTGCAGCAAAACTTCATTACATTTTCAATTTCACTAAAAGTCTGCAATCACTAAGCATTCTATTACATTATAGCTGTACCATCATTTACTCAAAATACCAATTTTTAATAAGTACAGTAAAACCTTGGTTATATCGCTCTCGGAATGTAATAAACGGAATTACGTCAACCTTTTGGAGTTACAAGGTCCACTTGTTAGGTTAAAAAACATGCACATATCTACAATGAACATTCAAAAAAATTATGTAAACAGGTACAAATGCACAGAAATATATATATCCAATATTTCTACAATAAAAAATGTATCAATTAATAAAATATGACCACAAAAAATTTTGGTTTTCAAACAAATCAGTGACCCTCAAACTGCAGATAAGCAATACACATGATTGAAGTTGCTATAACGTTTCAATACAAGAGTTTTACAATTCACGAAATATCAACTTCATCGGTAATCATATTAGCCAAAATTTTAGTGATGAACACTTTTTAACTTTGAATATTTCAGCGCTAATGAACACCAAGTACAGTATCCTCCAAAGTCCATTATCCTCTCAAAGTACTGTATATTATTATTACGTTGACAAAAATGTTAATAATTTAGAGTTTTACTTTCAAAAAAACTAGCATGATATATATGGTGATGAAAGAATTTCGACGGGGTCTAGAGCGCAAAATGGAGATTTTGTGTTCTCGTAATGTTTTAGAGGGTGCCTATTCTAAAAAAGTGGTTTTCGATAATTGGTCCGTGGTCTGTCTTAAACCACTCGAACTTGAACGAAAAGAGCTTCGAACTTCACATTTGGTACACTAGTTTCTAGTGCCTGTCGGACGTAATGATAAGGTTTACAGAAAATTGCGCATGTTCCAGAGAGAGCTGCTACAACTTTTTAGAGGATAAAGTCATTTAAATTATCTTTAAATATGTATATTGGTGTATTAAGTGGTAATTGGTGTATTGAGTGGTAAATATCCAGTATATCTTTACGATCGACTTTTTAAAGAGGATAGGTCACATATCCTCCTCTAAATTCCTCATCAAATGATTTATATCGAGAAAAGCTTTTTTTTCCAGAAAAATCAGAGACCATTAAATCACCGGCAGACAGTAAACACGGATAAAAGTTTATATAAATTTTAAATATATGAATTTATGTGTACTGCTTGAAATAATTGAGGGAGCACTGTACTTTTGTTACCCTTTCAGTTCCAACTTTTATAACATATTCCGAAAAATCTAAAATCTTCATTATGCACTCAGAATGAAATGGTAAAAAAGCAAAGGGAAAAATCTAAATTTTTGTAACGAAAATTTAATGGAAAATTTTTGAACCATAAATTTTGAATAAATTATCATTTTTTTAGAATTCTATTTGTTAAAAATAATTCAAATAAATTTATAGGCATTTAAAAATGCAAGCATGAAGAATTTATAGTAAATTTATTTAATGAAATTATTTTAGAGGGAATTTTCATTTTAGCATGTTTTTTTATATTTTTACCTAATAAAAAGAAAATTTCTGTTTAAGTCTTCAAAACATGATATTCTAGAAAGAAGATATCTAATTCTTCAAAGGACAATATTCTTCAATCTGACTATACTAAAAGAATATATAATTGAAAGAAAAATGTATTTAAAAGTTGATACAACTTATTTGTTAATGAATATGTGCGAGCTTAAATTAGAAAAATCGGAAGCTGATGATCCCAGGGGAAATCATTGGGAATGAAATGGTTTACTCTAGAAGCTTCCCTAATTGTTTTGACCATTACATATATTTATAATAGCTACCATTCTTATTTTCCAATTGATATTAATAAGATGAAAGCGAAATGTCCGGTGATAGGTCATTTTTTTTCGCAATTTGCGTCTCCTATAATGAACTGTCTTAAAAGTTTAGATAGTTCAGCTATGAACGAATTCTACAAATAACTTTTTCTTTAAATTACTTTAATGAAAACTATACGACTGTTCTCTCGACACTGCAGAATCATCTTCATTTTATAACGTTGACAAAAACGTTTAACCCCTTAACAATCGGATATTTTTCAAGAAAACGACTGCAAAAGTGTATATTTCTACTATAAAAATTTATTTATGAGCAATACATATACATTGATTTTTCACTTGTTTTTAGTTTGAAATATAAAAAAAATTATAATTCTAACACAAAATAAACATTCCGGACCCCCTCAACTACCTCACCCCACTTTCAGAGAAATGCTACTAGACAAGCAAATCACGTTTTACTCTTAACTCAATAGTAGTATGGAGCTCATTTAGTAGTATACTAATTGCTTAAGATCGAATTTCTAAAATAATTATATCTCAAATACTCTTTAATATATAATACCAGAGGATTTACAGGTTGTCCCAAAATGGAGTACCTGTTTTTAAATGTTAATAAAAAAGCAATGGATACAGATATTAACACAATTTTTGCATAAAACGAATGAGTCTTCTCTGGAATTTGATATGAAACACTTTATTATGTTATGTTTATTACGTTACTTTGTTATTACACTTCATTATCTTCAATTCAACGGAAAGATGGCACTTCAATACCGTGTGTTAGCAGTATGAAGAACCTAGGAAAGAGTATATACCGAAAAGATGGACACGTGTTTAGAAATGTTCAGTTCTGACCACTCAACAACCTCACCCCATCATTTTCACGGAAACAAAAAGAAACAAAGGCTAGTCATACAGCTTCCTTGTTTTGGGGTAATACTACTTGACAAGCAAATCACGTTTCACTCTTAACTCAATACTAGTATTCACTCTGAGCTCATTTAGTAGTATACCATTTCCTAACGATCGAATTTTCGAAATGGATATGTCTCAAATCCTCTTCTAAATTCTTCTTAAATCTTATTTACATTTTTATTTTTAACTTGAAATTTTAAAACAAAATTATTATTCTTGGAAAATCCAACGTTCCGAAACCCCCCAACAACCTCACCCCGTCATTTTTATTGGAGCGAAAATTAAAGGGTTAATCACACATCCTCCTTGTTTTACAGAAATGTTACGTGACAAGTGGATCCCCAAGTGTATTAGAGGGTTGCTGTTGAATAAATATTACGCCAGAGTTATAAAAAGGCTATTGGTAACAGGCCTTGTTTTTAACAACGGACACGCGACGAAATCAAAACTTGAGAGGAGGTTCAACTGTAAAAAAAAACTACATAGAGAAATCGTACTCGTCATCATAACAGGAGACAAGCACAATGCATGCTGGCCCCGTCTACAAGAATGTTTTAAGCTGTATAATAAAAAGAAATCTCTTTCTTATGATATAACTCTTGCCATAAATAAACTGCAAAATAAATTATTTATTTACTACACAAAATGAAAATAATGTTTTTAGAATATTTCATGCAAATCTTGTAAATCAATGTATTTTCGTACGAAAAAAGTAGTTTAGTAATCCATTTTCCGTAACTACCAATCACATAATAATGTAAATATTTTTAAAAAGAATTTGAGTATTCTGCTTGAGTGATTAGATTTAATACCACTGAACTTAACTTGAAGAACTGTATTGCATTTATTGATAGGTCCGAATTTATGAAAAACTAGGGGGCTCCGCCCCCTGCTCGCTATCGCTCACCAACCCCCCGGAATTGCTGCGCAATTCCATTGACCGCTTCGCGGCCGGTAGGGATTTTCGCCCTTGCTTGCTTCCGCTCGACAACCCCCTAAAATTGCTACGCAATTTCTCTTTGTTTGCTCCGCAAACAAAAATTTTAGACTAATTAGTGGGTACTGCCAATGCAGGAATACTCATCTATACAATCTGCATTGAATAAAACATGCTTCCTGCTCATTAAACATAAATTATTCATTACCAGTTAAAGACGATTTGATTGGTTGATGCGATGACGTCAAACTCTTAAGCTTATTTAGTTACCACGATTGGCTCAGTGCGTTTTATCTTCACAAAAAACATTTAAAGAACTGAATTTGTGATTCATTCACTGTTTACTAATTCAATATTTTTAATTTCATACTGCAAAAATTAATTCGAACAATCGGGAAGATATATTAGTTAAAAGGTCCCGACCAGCGGGGAGAGTGCGCCAGACGAAAAAGGGAAGATGCATCGGCTTCGGCTGTTTTTACCATAGAGTTAAGAAGTAGGAACAAAGGGGTCGATCTAAAGACATTTAAATAGGAAGGACTGCGCATTAAAAAAATCAAATAGGTCTTTTTGAAATATTGTTTTTTCCTTTGTTTCACATGGAATATACCCAGCTTTCTAAAACTCATCAATATATTTCAAATTCAACAAATGTTCGACTTTTTAACCCTTTCAGTCCCAAAAATTTACTACACTACAGAAGCATCTGATATTCACAAAATAAGCTTATTTTAGGTCAAAATAAGAGTTCCATAAGAAAAAAAAGTCACTTTAATTTTTTATATGGTTTTTGAAATGATGCCAAAATTGTGTTACTGTGGAAAAAACAAAATAAAAATATATATTACCTAAAAACCCTTCGAGTTATATATTTTAAGGTATATGACCATATTATTATAAAAAATAGTAATTATTTTAACTGAAATAGTTTAAATTGTGTTTTAAATATGTGGAACTAAAGTGAAGTTTCAAAAATCAGGTGAAACGCTTCTTAGCTTTTTTCTGAATAAATTAAAAAATAGTAGTTCTGACTTCTATTGAGATTAATATAAAATATTGTCTTATAGAACAAAGTGTGAAGAATCGAATGATGTGTGTTAGGATGTCATAACGGGACCTAAATATTTTGAAAAAAATTTTGAAAGTGATGATTCCAAACGGCATCACTGGGACTGAAAGGGTTAAATATAAATAACTCAAAAACTACTATGGCAAAACAGTTTTTTTTTACCAAATTGTACCAAAAATATTCTACTTCTAAGCTGCCAATTTCCAGACCATTAATTTAATTGACTTGGTTTTCCATCCCTAAGCTGCTTTACTATTGAAGCGCAGTCCATTCTATTTAATGTCTTTGGGTCTATCAATTCAAATTTAGGTTGTCAGGTTTTTCGACCTACTGCTCATAACAAACCGGCATTGAGGTAGCCCAAGATGCACCGCTTTAGCAGATTTTTTCAGCTACCGCCCAAAAGATTAATTATAATTAGAATTCTAACAACGTTGACTTATTCATGAATATGATTCTTCAGTATAAAAGAGCTTTTAGAATGAATTCCCTCGTTAGAAAGTATAGTTTATAAAGAACGCAATTACTAAAAGTATGCAGAACTATATAAATTTTACTTGTGAAGGGGTGTGTGACAAATCCTTTTTTTATACCTCTCTTTACAATTAGGAATTGCACAAGCATTTGGCATATTGCACAAAACGTTACTGAATTAAGACATTCACGATTGTTTACATGCTCAGAGATTAAAAGAATGTAATTAAATATTTATTATAAAAGCCAGAAGAAAAAAATCAGAAATTTGCGCAAAAGATCGTCTGCAAAACATTAAAAAAAACACCAAGCGACTGTCATTGTTAGAAACCCACGTGACTTGGAAATAGCTGCAAGTCGCTACTTCGGCTGGCCAGCTGATATTCAGGTCTGGCGACAATTTCGAATAGTTCGCAACGCAACGGTAACGTTAAGTTGCCATATGTAGCAACCTTTCACCTTTTGGCGATTTGTGATGTTTAGGACATAATGCTAATTTGCAAAGGGTTTTTGAGAAAAAAAGAGTTTCCGTCGGTTTTTTCCCTAAAAAACCGGTTTCCGGTTCAGACCGGCCTTATAAAAAGCTTTTTTTTCTGTCAAAACCGGGGCCAAAATACCGGTTTAAGAAAACGGTTTCAGTTTTCCATCCCTAAGCTGCTTTACTATTGAAGCGCAGTCCATTCTATTTAATGTCTTTGGGTCTATCAATTCAAATTTATTGAAGCAAGGTTGTCAGGTTTTTCGAGCTACTGCTCATAACAAACCGGCACTGAGGTAGCCCAAGATGCACCGCTTTAGCAGTTTTTTCAGCTACCGCGCATAACATAGTAGTCGAAACTATGGAAACTGTCACTGAGTATCCCAAGATGCACCGCTCCAGCCTACTTCTTTTCTGCGCTACTGCACACATACGTATAGACCGCTCTATTCTCTTTCCTAACTCTATGGTTTTTACGGGTAAGGGGGGGGGGGGTATTTTACATATATATTCCGACTTGTGTGCTTGCTCAGTGAGTCGCTTATAAGTCTTCGTCAAGTAAGACAGACACAGAAAGATTTTTTACTGTCACAAAGAGAGGAAATACACCCAGGGCGAAGACAGAAATCGAACCCGCGCCCGTTACAGCACGCAGACTGCTGGCCTGCGATGCTTACCACTCGGCCATCCGGGCCCCATTATGGATTTTACGATCCGTGGCCGGAATCTCAAGACCGATGCCAATAGTTGAAACATAAGCTAGCTTCCGTGGGACTGCCCTAGGGCATCACGTAGCTCTAGCGCTAAGAAACTTTCTCGACCAAAGACACGGAATGCAACCTGAAGCAGCCCTGGCACAAAACAAGCACACCGGCCACACTTACTTTCCGCGTTTCTGACGTTTCTGATTGGCTGAAGCCATGTAAGTCACGTGGCTTTCAAGCGTACGACAATTACAATTTTATATTATATAGAGATACCAGATGGGGGGGGGGGGGGGATTTACAGGTTGTCCCAAAATGGAGTACCTGTTTTTAAATGTTAATAAAAAAGGAATGGATAGAGATATTAACACAATTCTTGCATCAAACGAATGAGTCTTTCTGGAATTTGATATGAAACACTTTATTATGTTATGTTTATTACGTTACTTTGTTATTACACTTCATTATCTTCAATTAAACCGAAAGATGGCGCTTCAATACCGTGTGTTAGCAGTATGAAGAAACTAGGAAATCGTATACTCCGAAAAGATGGACACGTGTTTAGAAATGTTCAGTTCTGACCACTCAACAACCTCACCTTTCACGGAAACAAAAAGAAACAAAGGCTAGTCATACAGCTTCCTTATTAAAGAGAAATACTACTTGACAAGCAAACCACGTTTCACTCTTAACTCAATACTAGTATTCACTCTGAGCTCATTTAGTAGTATACCACTTCCCAAAGATCGAATTTCCGAAATGGATATGTCTCAAATCCTCTTCTAAATTATTCTCAAATCTTATTTACCTTTTTATTATTAACTTGAAATTTTATAACAACTATACATAACTACATAGAGAAATCGTACTCGCCATCATAACAGGAGACATGCACAATGCATGCTAGCCCCGTCTACAAGAATGTTTTAAATTGTATAATAAAAAGAAATCTCTTTTTTATGATATAACTCTTGCCATAAATAAACTGCAAAATAAATCAGTTTTTTACTACAGAAAATGAAAATATTGTAAATAATGTTTTTAGAATAGTTCATACAAATCTTGTAATTCAATGGGTTTTCGTACGAAAAAAGGAATTTAGTAATCCATTTTCCGTAACTATCAAACAAATATTACTGAAAATGTGTTAAATGGAATTTGAGTATTCTGCTTCAGTGAGGATGTTTTATTATAAAAAACTGAACTTGAAGAACTGTCTTGTATTTATAGATAGTTCCGAACTTATGAAAAATGTAGTAGTCATTTTTCTTTATAAGCCTTTTTCGTAATAAACAGCAACCTTGGAAAGTATGGCTGTGTCTAAATCTGCCTTTCTAAAATTAGTAAAAAAATCTGTTTTCATTTTTAAAACTAATCAATCTATTAATTATGTGTTTTAAAATAAAAGTTAAATTTTTTTATCTGAGTAACAAGCACCTTTTAAATAATCTCTAGGTGTTAAAATGTTGTTTAAACTTTTGTCAGAGAGAGATACGAACAGATCCCCAGTGCAGCGTATAGTCACATTGTACACTACCTAAACTTTAGAAATCGATACTTTTTATGCTTAATGTGTTTTACTATTTCATATAATGTATTATTTATATTTATACTACTTATTTATATGGTGCAAGAAAAAGAAGCAATTTATAGAAGTTACAAAAACTAAATAATAATTGCATTTTTACTAACTTTTGTGTATATAAAATTGTTTTAGAGTGAATTTATTTAATTAAATTGTTTTAGAGGGGATTTATTTAATTAAATCGTTTGAGAGTGATTTTTAGCATGTTTTTTTATATTTGTATTTAATTAAAACAAAATTTTATATTTAATTCTTCAAAAGACGATATTCTAGAAGGAAGATAATTAATTCTTCAAAAGTCAATATTCTTCCATCTAACTATACAAAAAGAAAATATAAATTAGAAAATTAGAAAAAGAAAAATGAATGGAAAATTTGATAAAACCTATTTGACAATGAATAAGTGCAAGCTTAACATTTTATACACCAACGTTCCACTTGTGGAACATATTATTTAACCTCCTTTATAGCCCGGAATAATTTCATGAGAAAAAATTAAATTTCACGAAAAGCGAATTTCAAAAAAGAGTTGTAAATTTTTTAAGGAGTTTAACATTGATGCTGTTTAAGGCAACTTTTCTGGAAAAACTCTTAACATATTTGTCTCATAACCTTAAATCAGCTCCATCTGAAAGGGTCTTAAAGGTTTAACTACGAAAAAATCACAAGCAGGTGATCCTAAAGGGTATCATTGGGAATAAATGGTCTACATTAGGAGCTTCCCTAATTGTTTTGACCATTACAGATATTTATAATAGCTACCACTCTTATTTTCAAATTGATATTAATAAGACGAAAGCGAAGTAACCGATGGTAGGTCATAATACTCTGCAATTGGTCTTCCATATTGAACTGTCTTAAATGAATAGGTTGTTCAGCTATGAAAAAAATTGTACAAATAACTCCTTTTCTTCACATTTCTTGATTGAAAAGTAAACGGCTTTTCTTTTTTCAACACCACAGAATCATCTTCATTTTATAACATTGACAAAAACGTTTAACCCCGTAACAATCGGATATTTTTCAAGAAAAACAGCCGCAAAAGGTGACTAGTTTTACCTATAAAAATGTGTGTATGAACAATACATATACATTAATTTTTCCCTTGTTTTAGTTTATAATTTAAAAACAATATTATAATTCTAGAAAATTCAACATTCCAGACCCCCTCAACTATCTCACCCCGTCATTTTAACGGGAATGAAAAGGCGAGGGTTAGTCATACAGCTTCCTTATTTTAGAGAAATGCTACTAGACAAGCATATCACGTTTCACTCTTAACTCAGAGTAGTATTCACTCTCAGTTCCCATTTAGTAGTATACCACTTCCTTAAGATCGATTTTCCAAAATGATTATGTCTCAAATACACTTTAATATTTAATACCAGATGATTTACGGATTGTCCCAAACTATACTTCCTGTTTTTAAAAGTTAATAAAAAAGGAATGGATAGATATACTAACACAATTCTTGCAGAAAACGAATGAGTTATGTCTGGAATTTGATATGGAACTCTTTATTATGTTAGTTATGTTTATTACGTTATTATGTTATTACACTTTATTATGTGCAATTTAACCTAAAGATGGTGCTTCAATACCGTGTGTTGGCTGTATGAAACAACAAGTCCTGCGTGTATATCGAAAAGAAGGACACGTGATCTGAAATCTTCAGTTCTCACCACTTAACAAACTCAACCGGGCATTTTCACGGAAATAAAAAGGCAAGGGTTAGTCATACAGCTTCCTTATTTTTGGGAAATGCTACTTGTCAAGCAAATCCCGTTTCACTCTTTACTCAATACTAGTATTCACTCTGAGCTCATTTTGTAGTATACCACTTCCCAAAGATCGAATTTCCAATATTAATATGTCTTAAACCATCTTCTAAATTATTCTTAAATCTTATTTACATTTTTATTTTAACCTGAAATTTTAAAACAAAATTATTATTCTAAGAAAATTCAACGTTCCGAAACCCCCCAACAACCTCATACCGTCATTTTTATTGGAGCGAAAATTCAAGGGATAATCAACAGCTTCCTTGTTTCAGAGAAATGTTATTGACAAGTGGATCCCCAAGTGTATTAGAGGGTTCTTGTTGAATAAATTTTACGCCAGAGTAAAAGAGCTATTGGTAACAGGCCTGTTTTTAACAGCGGACAAGCGAGGAAATCGAAACCTGAGAGGAGGCTCAAATATAAAAAAAAACTACATAGAGAAATCGTACTCGTCATCATAACAGGAGACATGCACAATGCATGCTAACTTCGTCTACAAGAGGTTTTTGTTGGTTTTTAACTGTATAATAAAAAGAAATCTCTTTCTTATGATATACCTCTTGCCATAAATCAACTGCAAAATAAATCAGTTATTTACTACACAAAATGAAAAAAAAATTAGAATATTTCATACAAATCTTGTATTTCAATGAAGAAATTTAGTAATCCCTTTTACGTAACTACCAATAACATATTACTGTACATGTTTTTAAATAGAATTTGTGTATTTTACTTCAAGCTATTTCCTCATCAACTTTTGTTTAATTGAAGAACTGTCTTACATTTATAGATAGTTCAGTACTTATGAAAAATGTAGTATTTTTTTCACGAACTTTGGTCGTGATAAACAACAACCTAGGAAAGTATGGTTGTGTTTGAATCTAATTTTCTAAAATTAAAAAAATTCTGTTTTCATTTTTAAAACTAATCAAGGCTCACTAATAATTTTGGGTTTTGTACAGTTTTAAAATAAAAGTAACATTTCTTGATCTGGAGTAACATGCGCTTTTTAAAAAATCACTTGGTTTTAAAAATATGTAACTCATATTTATATTAGTATACATAGACTTTGATTTCAATGCTATACCTGCGATACAATGAACGAAATTGCCTCAAGTTTGAAAAGTATAACAGTTGCTGAAACATAAATCTGTGTTTTTGTGTACTAAACTAAATATTTGACGTTTGCTACAGGATGCTTTATGGAATTAGCCTTATATACGCCAACGTTCTACTTGTGGAACATATAATTTAACCTCCTTTTTAACACGGAATAATTTTAGATGTGAAAAATTAAATTACACGAATAGCGAATTTTAAAAAATCGTTGTAAATTTTTTTAGGAGTATGGCATTGATGCTGTTTAATTCAACTTTTCCGGTAAAGCTTTAAACATTTTAGTCCCAGAACCTTAAATCAGCGCCATCTAAAAGGGTCTTAAAGGGTTAAATTACCTGCAAGATTTCAGATTCTAAAATAAAGTTTTCAATATTTTTATCGATAAAATTTGATCTTGTATAAAGACCAACCTTTACTGTAAAACGTTTACGTAAAACCGAAGTTACTGTAAAAGCGTTGATTGCATGCAATTCTTAAGGTAGGGGAGAGTGTTGTACCTTGGGACGCTTGTACCTTGGGACACTGACAATTTCTAAGAATCTATTGGCAATATTCATACATTGTTTATTTCTAATAGTAGCCTTAACCAACATACATCATCATAATAAAATTTAACACTAGCATCATTGAATTGATGAATTGGCGACAAAAAATAATATTTCATTACCCCAAAGTAAATATTTTTCTCATTCTAATATAATTTTTTACCTTTGTACTTTTACAAAAAGTCAACTGCATTTTATTTTTTTCATAAAAGAGAAGATTTTAAAATATTATGGTTATGAGAAAGTAACGATAATGCATTTAGATTGGCCACTATCTTGCTTTTATTTAAACCATGTAGTGTATTGTACCTTGGGACAGTATTAATAATTTGATTAAATTCTTAATAATTTGGATAAATAAAAATGTCTTTATTATTTATTTTAAAAGCAATTCCACAAAACATGTAAAATACAACTAAGCTTTGTTTTGGATATATTTTATAATGATTGAAGTTTGAAATTAGAATTCTGGCAACACCTGATAAATCTTTTTCCTTCCATGTGATGAAATGTTCTAAAGAGCACATAACATATTCTGATGTATTTTGAAAAAAAGTTTGTTTGTCCTGACACAAATTAGTTCAAGTGTATAACTATTGACTGAATTATAAAGTATGTCCCAAGGTACAACATCATATCGTCGGTCAAATGACAAAACCACGAATGTGCAATTCCAGGGATAGGCGGTTTTTGAAAACTAAAACCGCTTCTCGGTTCAACCGGTTTTTTTTCCTCCGGTTTTAACCGGTACTAGTTAAGAGTTACTAAAAACCGTTTCTTTGAAAAACCGTTTCTTTGAAAAACCGGTTTTGGAAGTTTGATCCATTCTGTCTGTCTATTTCTATAACTTCTGTGAGCAGCTTTAACACAACCAATTCCGGTAGGTAGGATAAACATTTGTAGCCATCTATTTTTGGCCTCTTAGTTGAAAAACTTTATCACATCCCATTACAGCTGGTAATTTTCGGTTTTGGACTTTTTATATTATTTTATTATAAAAAATGGTTACAGTGTTTCAAATTGTATTGTGCGTTTTTACGGATAGCGCTTAAAATTTTCGTTTGCCTTGAAATATTCCTTAGTAATTGATTAAAGCTCCTATTTTAATATTTTATACGCCAACGTTCCACTTGTGGAACAAATTATTCAACCTCGTTTATAGCCAGGAATAGTTTTAGATGTGAAAAATTAAATAACACGAAAAGCGAATTTAAATAAATCGTTGTAATTTGTTTTTTTAGGAGTATGGCGTTGATGCTGTTCAAGGCAATTTTTAAAGTATTTGTATATAGAAAATGACGAAGTTTGAGTTGGTGGCATTGATACTATTTAAGATAACTTTTTCGATAAAACTCTTAACATTTTAGTCTCATAACCTTAAATCAGCGCCATCTGAAAGGGTCTTAAAGGGTTAAATCTAGGTTACGTTTTTCGAATGGACAACTATTCTAGATATCTGGTTGAAAAGAACTTGAAATCAAACAACATTTCGTTTATTATAATGTGAGATTTCTAAAGTTTATTAGGTGATTATAAAGAAACTTTGCCAACATCTGCGCTTCTAGAGTCCGTTCCAGTTAACCGATCGAGATGAGATTTCAAATATAGTTATTTGGAGTTATGCGGTCGAGATTCTATGAATTTCATGACAGTGGTGCTCACGGTTACGGCTATAGTTACAGAAACTCGAAAATTTCATATGACAACGCCTACTTTTTCCTATCTCAAAATGTTCAGCGCATGCGAAATCCTTAAATAGCGTTGAAACGGCAACGATTTATCCAAAAACCGACGTGTTATAAATAACCCTTTAAGACCGGCCATCAGATGGAGCTGATTAAGTTTCTGAGACTAACTGTTAAGAGTTTTATCGAAAAAATGGCTTAAACAGCCAACAAAACACGATTTGTGCACACGCAGTATATTTGCATATGGCTGAGGTATGCTCTCAATAAATTTGCTGTTTAAGGCATTTTTTTTTTCGATAAAACGCTTAACAGTTAGGTCATAAACTTAATCAGCACCATCTGATGGCCAGTCTTAAAGGGTTATTTATAACGGGTCGGTTTGTGGACAAATCGATGCCGTTTCAACGTTAATTATGGTTTTCGCCTGCGCTGAACATTTTGAGACAGGAAAAAGTAGGCGTTGAAAATTTGAATTTTCGAGTTTATATAACTATAACCGTAACCATGAGCACCACTGTCATGAAATTCACAGAATCTCGAGCACATACCTCCAAATAACTTTTTTTAAATTTTATCTCGATCGGTTAACTGGCACGGCTCTAGAAGCGCCGATGTTGGCAAAGTTTCTTTATAATCACCCGGTATATAAAACATATCTCAGAGGTGTGATTTTCGAATATCTTGAAAAACAGAAAAATCGCAACACAAAAAACACCTTATCATAAGGAATAGTTTATATTGAGACAACATTTTACTCTTCGTAAACGCTGAAAATTAAACCATAAGTTGATTCTGTTTCTTTTAGATTTAAAAAGTGGTACTTCCTGTGCCCCTTTCTGATATGTTGCTGCCTAATATGGCGTAGAAAAAGATTTTTGTTGTCATGTTTTATGTCATAGCACTAGCATTCACCGGCAGCTTAGTTTTTGATGCTTGAAGGCATTATCAGTATCAACAGTGTTAATAATCAATTTACGAACCATATCATTCAAACCCATTGTGATATATTTTTAGACGTCGAAATCAATGGATTTATCTAACAGTTTTAAAATTTTCCTCCAGTTTAACCGATTAAGATTTTAGTTCAAATCGGTTCTTCAGTTTTAACCGGTTCACCTAAAGAACGGGTTTTGCCCGTTTAACCGAAGCCAAAAACCGGTTTAAAGTTGCACGGTTTCCCATCCCTAAGCACTTTCTGTTTTTGCACATTCGTGATTTTGTCATTTTACCGACGATATTGTACCTTGGGACATGTTTATCCTCTCTACTTTAAATGAGTGGCAATTTTTTAAATACAAGCTGCCAGAATTTTAACAAATATATTGTAGAGGAATATATTGGTGTGTTGAAATGCTGCTTTTAAATTTTTATTCTGACTATAATTATCGAAGAAAAAAATTAAAATGTAAAAATTGTCCCAAGGTACAACACTCTCCCCTGTGTAAATGATAATTTATATCTTACAAATGAAATATTTTAATTAAAGAAAGTAGCAAATAGTATATTTAAACACTTCCAAAATAACGAAAAATTAAAGCAAGTATTTACAAAACACACGTCTTAAGTAATAAATTAGTTGGAATTAAATTTTAATTGCAAAAACTTTTTAATTAATACTGCAGCCTAAGTAAGAACTTTCATATTTTTAATTTTTCTTAAAAGAATTGCCCACTCAAATATTCCGTTCTATAATGAGGCTTAATTACCTTGAGCCGTCGTTTTTGAATTGAAAATTGGAAGTTAGCCTTTTAATCCATTCCAAAAATCCCCCCGAAAACCCCCGATCGATGGCTTAAATCGCAATCTTCTCTAAAATCTTCCGAGAATGATTCAAGCGAATTCCATTAACACATCTAAGAACCGGAACGTGCGCGCCTAAGACTGCATCGTGAATTTGATTAAAAGCTTCTCGATTTAAAAGGCAGCGAGACGACCAATAAATAAAGCATTCA
Source organism: Hylyphantes graminicola (assembly GCA_023701765.1). NCBI lineage: Eukaryota > Metazoa > Arthropoda > Arachnida > Araneae > Linyphiidae > Hylyphantes > Hylyphantes graminicola. The sequence goes on from CM043122.1 coordinate 35,577,180, forward strand.
TAAAAGAGCGGGCGTATTCTATGAGACCCCCTGCGAGAGTCGCTGTAATTTTATTTGGGCCCCGCTCCTCCGTAAATGTGTTGCCTCGTAATTACTCGAGCCATTAGCCAAAGAGCCCCCATTCCTTCGTCTTGGAGGTGAGTGGACTTGGTCATCCTCCTGGGGGCCAGGAGTCTTCGGGCGGCCAATAAATCGGAAGCCGGGCCCGGCAACAAAGGGCTGAGCCACTTAATAAAACAGGGCCGCCCTCGCCGAATGGGCCGGGCGGGAGGCGTCGTTAAGAGGCTCCACAAATTGATAATAATGACGACAAGAGGCGCGCTGTTTGCGAGGCCTGCCTGATTTATGAGTGTCGGAGGGGGTATTGATTTGCGGCTATCTCGTTACCCCGCTCCCTTTCATCTTGCTTTGAAAACGGAGGCTAATTAGCCGAAACCGAGAGCCTCCTCGACCTTTTACCGTCGGAAGGGTTAAAGTACTGGAGATTACCAGGTTGTCGATGCGCCCCGAAGAGGCCCGTATTAAAAGCCTCCTCTGATAGGATTGGACTGGCAGCCTGTGCTCTCGTCGACTTCGCCTCTCTTTCCGTTTATTACCGTGATCACGGGCTAATTGGCTTTGCTGCCACTTTCCCGATGAACAAACGGAAAGCTTAATTCGCTGGTGCCAGGAGAGTGCGCGATTAAAAAGATTCGCCGAGCAAAGATTATTACGCGCAAAAACAAGGCACGCCACCGAAATGAACGGGGGCCTTTTTTGGGGCTGTGCTATTATCTTTTTTCGGATTCCCACTCATGGGAGCGTCTTGCCATAAACTGATTTTCATTCAAGGAGCAATGGTTGGCAAAAACATGTGGCTTTGTTCTGACAGAGCTGTAACTGTCATTGTTTATCCGCATTCATCCAGGTTAAGTTAATACATGGTTTTCATTTAACAGCCAATTACTTGATTCTAATTACAGAGCAGTAACCATCCATTATATCTGATTTAACATCTCATTGATTTAACAAAAACTGCACTCATGTATATACTGAGTTTATTAAATTATTTTATTAAGCCTTACAACCAAAATATGAACCAGTCTTAAATACGTTTGAAAAAACATACCAACGTTATAGCCCGAGGTTTAGATCGTTCTTTATTTGCATGAAAGTGTGCAGCTATTTGCATGAAAATATATTTGAGTTAGTTTGTATTTTTTTTTTATTCACACAGGCTTACACTAGAATGTTTGGCAAAGCAAGGCATGAGCTAAGCATGAGCAAGGCCATTTAAAAATAAAAACCCTTTTCTACTTTCTAACAAACGGGGTTTTCGGAGGACTATTAACTTCCTCGCTGCAAACATATTAGTTACCTTTTCTCACAAAGTCTTTATATTCTTATTGCACCGTTCGATTAATGTTTTCAGCAAAATAACTACATTGTAATTGTCTTAATAAAATTCATTATATTACAGTTTTTTTTTAAACGGCGCAAGTCTCAGTGCAAAATAACTATTCTCGCAACTGTAAGGGGAGCTCTGACTGTCCGTTTCGAACCAAATTTATTTACAATCAGCCTAGTGTTTCATACCACATTGTCACACTAATATCACCAACAGTCGACTGATTTCGCCACTCTAGTGGAAAAACAAAGGAAACTTTCCATAAGATCACCGAACAAATGATAAAAGCTTTTGTAGCAAAATATTGAACAAATACGGAATAAGAAACCAAGAGTAGTAATGTTTCTTGGGATGTATATTTTTGCATCCATTTTCTAGATAGAGATATTTTTGAAGCATCATCAAGTAAGGAAGGAAAAAACGTGCAACCCATTTTAAGTTGCGTTTGAAAGGATTTTTTAGACTATGACATCTAAAAGCGGTAACGTATTGCAAAATATTTCCATTCAAAATGAGTTCTTTGAATGCTATAGTTTCTAAAAAATCCAAAAATTTCTTATTAAAACATCTACAATACTCTAAGGGATATGTTTTATGCTTTAGGGACTATTTTCTGAAAGCGATGCAAGTTATATTTGAAATGTATTCCATACAACGTCGAAACGCTTGAATATTTTTAAAAGCAATAAAAATTGTTTTGAAGCAAAACATTTCTTCAGACAAAAAATTTACTATATATCATATGTGAACTTGCAAAGTGTTACAGATTGTGCATTTTAAAGCACTTGCCTAACAAACTTAGAATACTTTTCTTAGAATAACTTAATTAACTTCATTCTCAAAGGGCGGAAAATAGGGTAGACTAACCAGTGAATGAACATTTAAGACGTCACGTTCGCCAGTGAATGAACACCAGGATATAATGACCAGGACTACCAACCATTGTTAGATAGCTTCCTACTATACATGGGAGGAAGTCAGTGTTGCCAATCCATATCGTGGAATGATTTTCAATCCTTATTTTTTAAATTATATTTACCAAATGTTCATTCACTGGGACCTGTTCACTCACTGGTCATTCTACCCTAGCATAGAATTATTCTTAAAAATGCATAAGTGGCGAATGAATAACATCACTTTTTTAACCTACTATTTGATTGGGGACGGTGTCTAAATTATTGAGCTGTCGTTAAAAGTTGTCGGTGTCTAAATTATTGATAAATCGTTATAATTATGTAATATTACTGTCTAACATTGTGTGCCTATAAGTTCGAGATCAATCTTTAGAGAAAAGCATAACATTACATTGCAACTTTTAAAACCCTTTTGCGCTCATGAACTGTCAGTTGGCGCAGTATGGCCTTAGATGCCCTTGCGCCATAAAACCCAAATATATATCCATCCAAGAAACTGTCAGTTGGCTTATTTGATGCTGTTAGTAGTCAGGTGGAAAATTTTATATGCAAAAAAATAGAATATTTTTAGGATTTCTTTTGGGTTAGAATATATGAAATGATAACATTTATGTAGTAAAAGCAAGGTCCATGTATAGTAACGTTGCTAAACTCTTAAAACAAAAAAGTGAATTCCACTCCAGTAGGAGAAGTGCATTTTGGACTCTGGAAAGGAGTGAATATTAACTGAGACTGAGTTAAAATCACTCGTTTGGAGGGATAATGTCGGAGGTTTAACACACAAAGGATCCACTCATTTCGGGGAAGTGCATTTTCAAGACTGGGGGAACAAAAATTAACTCTGACTGAGTTAAAATCGCTCGTTCGTTTTAAGAGTGTATGCTCTACAGCAGTGGTTCCCAACAGGTGGTCCGCGGACCCCCAGGGGTCCGCGAGCTATGCCAGAGGGGTCCGCCAGATGCCATTAGAATAAAAAAAAATATTAAATTTAATTCGAATAACAACAGAATTGTTTTTTTGGGAAGCTTCCTGCATTAGCCAGAGTCTAGCGCAAAACACTAACTCAAAATTTTCTCACTAACTTCTCTTTGCTTTACTCAGTTATGTACTAAACTGATGTGCTTGAACACTTTAATGAGTAAAACTTGAGTTTTCAAGTAAAAAATGTAGACATGTTCGAAGTTGGATATAAGATCAGTGCTATGGTCAAAAAGTGTCAGATCTGGGCATCAAGGAAAGAAAAAAAAGTCACTAACTAACTTTTCTACTTTAAAACAATTCTTGGAGTCACCAGAGGAGAGTTTGCCTGACCAGATCAAGATCAATGTATAGAGTAATTTCCTAAATCTGACCCTGACGACAGATGGATTCAGAATCCCTTCAACTGTGAAAAAACACACAAAATCCAAAGCCTCACTGAAGAAGAGCAAGATCATCTTGTGGATCCGTGTCCAGCTGAGGTACGATGAAAAACCTTTTCATCGGTGATAAAATTACTGACTTCTGGGCATCAGCACGCAAGGACTACAAGAAACTTGGAGATAAGGCAATGAAATTCCATTTGCAGTCACATATCGATGAGAGAAAGCATTTTCTTCCATGTGTTTCATGAAAAACAAATTTAGGAATTAGCTCGACTTGCTGTTGGATTTAAAAGTGAAAGTTTCAAGTTTGAAAGCTAACATTTCAGAAATAATTGGTTCAAAGTACAGATTTAACTAATCTCTAAGAACTGAAAATTAAAATTAACTACATAAATGATGAAGTATAACGTTTTGTAACTGAAAAAAACGTATACAATGTAATAATACTCTTAATTGGGTTCTCCACTGTTTAATTTTAGGATTAGGAATTTATGGGGGTCCTTGTCACAATAACGACTCGATGAGGGGTCCGCGAGAAAATTTTGTTGGGAACCCCTGCTCTACAGAAATAGCCTTTTTACAGCGCCGTCTACCAGCAAATTTCTGATTTTGCCTTTCGATCTTAAAAACAGTACTAGAAAAAAAAAATCAACAACAAACCTGCGTAACGTATTCTATTTAGTTAGGATATTTAACTTTATTTAGTTTTAGTAAATCCTACAGCTTTTTTTTCTTGTATCCTACAACATTTTTTAGGTAGAGACGCTATTTTGATTTTCGATTTTGAGAATCATATTCTTTCTATCTTTAAATTTCATAATTTGAATTTTATTGTGTTACGTAGAGTTGCATTATTGCACATATAATTTGAAAGCTAATTTTTATGTCATGTGTATTTTAAAACGGCAGTTAGCTTTCAATAACTGTGAGATCCACTTAATAAACTTATTTCGTAAGTAGCTGTATTTTACAATATTTCATTCCGTACGTTCTTTTAACCCTGTAATCCATGCTTTTACCCGAAAAAATATATTTGTATCTTTAATACTCATACATTATGGGAAAAATACTGAAAAAAATTAACTGCATTGGAATTAAAAAATTTCAATTTTTTGAATTTTTGCCTTATGACAAAAACCAACTACAAAATTTCAATTTTGATAAGAATGATTAGAAAACTACTAAATATATTTTAAAATAACCCTCTTGGACTATAGGGAAGAGGAGGGAGGATTGGGACGGTGGGAGGGATGGGACAGCTGGAATTATGGCAAAATACATTACCTAATTATATTTCCAGTCTCACCACCAGATAGCACATGTATAGCTTCATGTTGTTACCTATTTCTAGTTTATCCCGATTCAACTTTCAGTTAACATTTGGAAAAAGTTTATTTTCACACCTCGAGAGAAATATTTTAATCTATTTTTAGTTTTATTTCTTTGCTCATGTAATTTCTAAAACTAACATAATATAGTGTAATAGTACTCTTAAAGATACAATGTATGCTTATAAGCAATTTAGTTAAGCATAAAGTCAACATGGTTTATGTGAGAAGTTATTTTTTAGAAGCATTATGTAGAGGGAGGAATGGGACACACTGAAAGAGGGAGGACTGGGACATGTCCATTCCTCCTCCTTCCAGTCCCTTCTTCCTTCCTACTGTCCATACAGCCATTTCCCAAAGCGGAACCTGGGAATCCATTAAATAAAAGTAAAGGGGAAAAAAAGGACGAAGAAAAATATTAACAGATATCCCTGAGAAGAAGGAAATTGAAGAAGTTTTTTCTCATTTATTTTTTGAGAAAAAGCGTTTTGTCTATGAAGTAAAAATATAAAATGTTGTTTTGATATAAACAAAAATTTAGAAATTTTAAGAAAATAATTACTTAACTCCAAATACATTTAACTCTTTTAATACATCAATAAACACACAAATATATTATACAGACCATATTTAATATTTTATTTGCAATTAACATGCATTTTTTAAGTATTATAATTTGGACTTGCCGGGAAACTTCTCAGGTCAATGCAAACTAAAACTGTGAAAACATTGTTTTCTTTTTACTCCACAAACAAACATTTTTGGTGATTTTTTAGCGAATGAATCTTGCTTTCAAATCATTTTAAAAAGACAAATGTGACATTTAACCCTATTTCGTGTTTTAAAGTCATGCGGCTACCTTAAATAACCTTTTGTTTACAAGTAAGGAAAGTAGTTTTATTTATTTGGTGGATATTGAATCTAGTAGGTGCTGTTCCTTCACTTATACCGCGGGAGAAGAACCAGGGGAGAAATCGGTCAGAACAGGTAAAATACTACAATCAGAGAACAACATATGCTCCAAATATGCTTGTTAAGGTACTTAAAAGAAACTTGTGTTACTCCTAAAGTGACTACGAAATGCATCATTCTTGATACAAGGAGCTTGACAAGTGGATAAACCAAAGCTGTTGGTGATGCATAGCACTTTGTTGTACGAGATTCAGAATTTTATTTTAATTCTTCTATTTTTACTGAATGCAAAACATATTTTACTTCACAAAAATATTGCATGGATAACGTATATATTATAAAATCTAACTTTATGACAAATTCAACCAAATAAAGATAAAATATACAACACGCGATCATTATGCATTCAAACAGGTTAACAAATTCTTCATTTAAGCCAATCCAGGTCCACATCAAACACCATAACCTAATCTCTAATCATCAAAATCACGGCGAAACTTTGGAAACCCCATTTCATCAATCGAATCCTCTGCACTGACCCTCCATCGTCCAGCAAATCTACTCTTTTCGCGGGGGATTAATTTCTGTCCCATGCTTTTGTTCAAGCTCCCTTTCAAGCTTCAACAGCTTGTCGAGAGTTTATTCAACTCATCAGATACCCTCTACCCCATAAGCCTCTTAGCTTCGGCCCCATTATGTTAAGTCATTCATGGAAATTGCTGTCGGACAGTGGATACATTGAAACGAGTTTTGGTAGGGCAAGATATTTCAATCTCCCCCGGTTCAAATAGAATGCGATGCCTTAACCTGCAGAATGTTTTAGCTTAATGGAGGATGTTTAATGTTGATGGGGCAATAATGAGGTGGGGCGCTTCGTTGAAAGTCAAGGATCACATGGCATGGGATGAGGATTAACGTAGTGGCGTTGCTTTTGGCTCAATATATTACAAGCCTATTGCGTATTTTGTTTTAAAAGAAGTTGGAAAATATTTCCTTTTAATATTTACATTTGTTGGCTTTAAACAAAAAGGAACAAATAAATGTAGGTAAATTTATTTTATTATTCGGTTGAGAATAATGAATGGGGGATTGGATGGGGTTTTTTTGCGTTGTGTAAAACGGCACTAAAACCTGTCAATTTGCTGTAACTATACTGAATAATGTTTTATGTTTATTTCGACACTAAAAGTACCGAATTTTTTTTAAATATTGGTTTAGCATTTTTATGCTTACGACCCGAACATCAATTAAATTGAATGTGCCCCTTTCAAAAATTACAATTACACTCTCTTAACTACTTGAAAACATAAATTTTGAAATACAATAATACAAAAAAAAAAACGTTCTAAGACAAAATATATATATCAGAGTTTTCTATGGTCTCAGGAAGATATAAAAGATTTTGAAATTGAATTACAAAAATACTAATTAGTGAGACCATTTTTATTTGCTTAAAAAATATTTATTTTACTAAACATTAGAAGTTGTTGAAATACATTGAAAACTTGCATTTAAAATACTACAGCAGGTCGGTTGTCCATTAAACAGTTTTAGATGATTTCCCATCCGTGTGCTCTACTGGTTTTTGAAAATGGATGATCCACAAAAACGGTTCTCAAGCGCCTTAATATGAGAGCAATAATATTTCATTTTAATGGTGTGATTGCATTCGTTTAGTTTTGACTGAGGCGGATAAATGTAAAAACTAATTCGAATTTTCGGCAGGATTAAATTAATGCTATAAATATTTCTTATTGTCTTCTAATAAAAGGTAATCATAAATATTCTAAGCAAATTGAGTGTCAAATTTAATATGGTAAATATCTCGAACTATCTAAGGTGTTAAGATAGTTCATTATGCAAAAGATGTTTCCCTGCCACTGCCAATTGATTCTCATTTCCTCTTTACATATAACAATATTTGTTACTTTATAATAGTGGTAGAAATTGTAAATACATTTAACTCTTAGGTTGAATGTAGCACTGCTCTCGTAATTAAACGGATGAAGTAAACATGGATAGTGGAAGTGTTCACTTTGTGCCCGTCACTTTTTTTTTAATACACGTATTCACAAACTTTGTTATCTGGTGGAACAATACCAATTTACGACCAGAACTAGAGAATTTTGCAGGTATAAACAAGAATGTTCAAGTTATTAAAAAAAGATACCGTATTAGTCGTTTATGTGGATAAAAAGAACGAAGTCCTCCTCATTTCTACTGTTTAGGACAACTTTTCGTTGAAACTCTTAGTAACACTAAGCTTAGCATAGTAAACTTAAATCAGTGCCATCTGAAGGGCTCGAAAAATGTAACTTGATCTGGACTATACTTCGTTAATGAATATATATAATAACTTAACTTTTCTGCTGAATTCTGTAAATCGATCAGAATAAAAAAAAATAAACAAATTGCATCAAATACCAATTTTCCGAGCTTATTTAGAGAAATAGTAACTTTATGTTCAAATTTCTTTACAACTTCATACTCTTGTATAAAAAAAATATAGGAGAAACGGAATTATTTAGCCCTATATCACTTCCAGACAAGCCGGAAGCAAAAAACATTAATATCGAATCGTACGTTATTGTCCTTAAGAAAATTGGCTTTAATAAAATAACTAACTTGCAACGAATTTCTATAAATCAGCAAATATAATATGAAGTTTACGTGTTAAATAATTGTAGTGCTCTGTTTATTGAATCTTGCTCCCTTTGGTAGTTACTACACAAACGAAATAGAAAATGCACAAGTACAAAATACGCTTTTTCTTATATATCCCACGCTGTTCACATTCCAAACATTTTCAAACAGAGCCTCTAGTGACTATGTAAAACGATATCTACCTGCGAATTCAGTTGAATTGAAAGAAGCACATCAATCGCTGATAATAATCTCGCAGTTCGCGGAAAAGTGGCGGATACTCCATGCTAACTGAATAGATGATTCACCATTTTTCCACGCGCGGCGTCACATATAGACAGCCCGCGCACAAACCCGTTGAAATGAAGTACAATATTCTTATGCGAATCTAGAGTTCTAGTACAAACTGTCTCAACTGAAGCCTTCCTCAATTTCCAAAGAGCTTCAATACAAAAGCTCTGTCAGAGACCATAAGTCGTCAACTTTACGGTGGTAAAGCCACACATAAGAGCGTTTGGAAGACTTATTTTAAGAGTGGTATAACTATATGCAATGTTTTTGTTTGTTATGAATTTGAACCATTTTGAGCGAGTGAAATAGGATGGTTATAATTAAAGTGGGGCTTATAATTGTTATATAAAATGAGAAATAGTGGTCGAAATGATGGAAAATTTAAAAAATCACAAAAGGGGGTGAAATTATATTGTGTGGTGAAGATTAATGGATTAATGCAGTAATAGATTGAAAAAGTGGTCAATGTGTGTGAACAAAGTATGTCCAAGTTCCTCTGTTATATATATTATAGCTTATACTGGTCAGATTAGAGGTAATTGTCGCACTTTGAATGATATGGGATAGATAGTGTGGTTGCAATCAGAACCATTCGAATCTAATTAAACGGATTTTAGTATTTATGCCGTTGTTTATTCATATATCCGGAAGTGCATTCTCTGTGAGTTGTTTTGAGTTGACTTGTAAAAATATGAAATTAAGAGTGACTTTAGTTTGTTTGATAACTGAAGTCACCCGATCAACTGTACTTGAACTGTTGTTGACGGTCCGGAATCTACCCCAAGAAGAAGACCTTGAAGAATTACCTCGTTTTATTAAACCTCTGTAAATCAAGTATCTTCAGTGGCCTAAGATGCGTAATTATCACAAATGTTTACAAATAGTTTTTAGCACAACGCTCTTCTAACCAGAGTAATGGCTTAAAACTATTAGTGAAAGATTGACTGTTTGGTTAAAAGTCAGGATTTGTTTGCCCTAGCCACTATATGGTGGCCTAACTAACGCAGACAAAGTCATGCCAACCTTGACAAAATAGCGAGTTGAATTTAGAAGTTTAGCCTTGTGGAACACATGGCAGAACATTATCGGCCTAGAAGGCACTATTACTTTTCGTTTTGTGAAAGGAAGAGTTATCCAATTCTCCAAAACCAAACTACAACTTGTCGGGTCTTTTCTGTATGCATTAGTGTATTTCGATGGTGATTATCTAAAGTGAATATTACTTTGGGCATGCAGTTAACCCTTTAAAACCCCTTCACAAGGCGCTGATTTAAGGTTATGAGACTAAATGTTAAGAGTTTTACCGGAAAAGTTGTCTTAAACAGCATCAATACCATACTCCTAAAAAAATGTACAACGATTTTTTTTTTAAATTCGCTTTTAGTGTAATTTAATTTTTCACATCTAAAAGGATTCCGGGCTATAAAAGAGGTTAAATAACATGTTCCACAAGTGGAACGTTAGCGTATAAAAGGTTAACGGCGCTGACTGTCAAATGACAACAAAACTGATTTATACCACTTTTGACACCCTTCCTCTATTTCATATTGCCTCAATAAAAACGCGTACCAGGGAGAATTGACACTTCATTCAAATTTCCTTGCAGCGGCTTTCCTCGCGATTACCCCCGAAATTGCTCGGGGAGTCAGACCCAAGATGAGGGCTCTCTTTTCTCGTTATCTCGCTGTGGTCCCTCAGGAATCGGATCACCAGTAGTAACTTAAGTCTTAATCATTAAAAGTGCATTATTGCGATTCAATCCCTGGGTGCACCACAGTAGGGGCTTAGCAGATGCCGCCACTGACCGATTATTCTTCTTTCTCGGCGGGATCCAAATCGGCCAAAAAGAAATGATTGGGGGGATTAGTCCGTTATTTACGTGCAATTGCGAGTCATTGGGTCTATCTTTCACCAAATTGAGTCCGTTTTTCTACTTTCATTGCCCTTGAGTTGGGGCTCGTATGTCACCTATTAGTCTGCATATTAGTTCAAAGGACATTGTATCCACAAGATTTTTTTTCTTTAAATTGAGATTGTCATAAATATTTTTTTGATAAATAAGTGTAAAATGGTCTAACACAGATGTTTTATATCTAAAAACTTTTTTAAAGACATTAAATATTTTAAATCATTAAAAGCAATTATATTAGCTATTTTAAAATTAGAGAATTTTTCTTTTATCAGTATTGAACCATTCTTAAGAACTTTAGGGATGGAATTTTTGAAGCGAGGTATAGTTTCCGAAATAAAATATTTTAGTGGGCAAACATCAGAATTTAATGAAAAGTGCAAAGTTTCAAACTTTCAATTTTCATTAAAAATCCATCAAATATTTTTGCTATTCCCTGATTCCATTCCATGTACATTCCAACAAGCACATTTTTTTAGTTTTAGCGTTTTAAGTGCCAGTATGTTTCCAAATATTAAAAAGTAAATGAAATAAATTTAAAGAACTAAACAGTGTGGACCGTTCAAAGAAATTTAAAAAACAAAAGTTTTTTTACGTGAAAATTATTCCTTCAATTGTTTTGAAGCTTTGGGAAAACACATTGAAAGGTTTAAAGAATATTTTAAGACAACAACAAAATCGTCGATTTCGTTGACTGAGTCCTCTGCCCATATTGTGAGTCGAGAATTTATATGGTTACCTTTATTCTTACATTGGTCTTTAAGTGCAATTGACGCATTCTGTAACTCACTAAAAACTGATAAACTCTTTCCATTTAAATATTCAGAGTTTTCACCTAGATTACCTGCAATAATATTTTCAATGGATTACAAATCATTAAAAAAAATTAATCATGTTTTTTAAACTTCAAATTACATTTTAAAAAAATTCAAAGACTTATTTCTTTACTTCTCGATTCATAAATTAATTTCTTGCGTATTTGTATTTTGTTTACGTTTTTTCGTTGTCGTTTTTAAATACAAGTTGTTAAAAAGTTTCTTTAAAAAAAATTAGCACAAATACATTCTAACCTTAATCCTATATATAAAAAATTCTATGTGACACGAATTGTGAATTTTGAAAGAGAAAATATTTTTTTGTGAATCGATAATTATTTCAGGCATATTTAAATTATTTTATGTTTTCAAACGTTTATTTCATAAATTGAAGCATTAACTGTGAAGATTTTTTTAATGTTTTATCATTATTTTTTAAGAATTTGTAGAATTTTTATTTATTTCTTTTGCATTGTGGTAAAAAAATTAAAAGCAGAATTAAAAAAGATCTAGTCCCATTTAATATATTTTTTTAGCAGTATTTTTGAAAACAAGGGGATTGTTTCTGGTCTAGAGCGGCAACAGAAATGTTGAACAAAATGAATTATTTTTTAAAGCTTCGATTGTGATTAATGTTACGTTAGAACAGAGCACAATTTGGAGTACCGATCAAAGGAACAGCAGGAAGGAAAGCTGCAAGGAACACGCCACTTGAAAAAAACCATTTAAAGCAAACTGAAGCCGTTTGATTACATTTTGTTTGCAGTGCCATCTATGGGACATATTTTTAAATAGAATGACAGTTGAGAGAGGGAAGATTAGTTCTCTCTCTCTCTTTCTCTCATCTATCGTTTATAAGAATTTATATATCAGATTTTTTTAAACGTACACTCAGTCTGTTTTATACACTTTAAACGCTAAAGGGTATTTTAAAAAAATTTAAGTGCTTTAAATAATATTTTTTTAAAGTATAAGTTCCGCAATTATTATTAATGCAAATCGCAAATATATGTTGAGTTGATACTGCGTTAAGAGAAAATATTCTTACAATGCAGCTAAAGGCCCTAAAGCTGAGCCAAAGTCATTTTAAATTTTCAATAAAGCATATTACAATTTTGGAGTTATATCACCTACAAATATTCACTTAATCTTAAATCATTCATATGCGTGCTACGTTTTAATATTTATTTAGCTGGAGATGAAGAGCCTCCGTATCAAAGAATACATTTGAATCTCTACAGTACAACACGTTGTTTCGATCGGATTAGATTACGGATGCTACAATTATAGAATATAAAAAGTTGTAGAAACTTATTTTGAACAGTATTTTCATTTTAAATAAATGTATAGTAAAAATACTACAGTAATAGTGAACTTTTATGACAATACATTTCATGAGTACAAAATTATGCAGTGTACTGAGTGTAATCTGTTTCAGTAATTATGCGTTTCCAGTTGAAACCTGTGTAACAAATTACATTAAAATGTAAGCTCCTATTTAAAAAAAATTATAAAGAAGAGAACTTATGGCTCATACGTATGCAGCAGGTTCTTAATAAAGATTTGCTTTAGCTTTTTAATGTATGTACTAAATGAACGCCCTCATTAAAAAAAGTTTAATTATCCAAAATGATAAAAGCTTGCTTAATGTTCCATATCATAAAAAATAACCTTTTGATCTCATTGACAGCTGTCAAATTCAGCAAAAGTGCGAAGCAAAAAAACACACACTAAATTTACTTTACAATTCATTAAGAGAAAATATTAATCAAATTAACCAAGTAAATTAATTTTTTTCTGAGACTAAACTCTCACGAGGAGAAAAACGAGTAGAATTAAGTGTCTTTACAAAGGTGCGGCCTAAAAGAGCGCTGCAACAAATTAAAAACTCCTTCTGTCTAAGGCTACCTCTTAATCGAATTACACAAATTTCATTAACAATTATGAGAAATATTACGCTGTTTCTAAAAGCTTTTCTTCACACGTGAATCTTACCTTGCATTACGGAAACGTGTTTAATCTTATTACTATCGCATTGAGAGGAAGATATTGCATTAATTATTCAACATTCTTAATTGAAACATTGTACAGTTATGTGCTACCAAAAAGTTTGTTAGCGAGCATCGTTAGTCGACTCATTGTTGAGTTTGGTTGAGACTCTTGTAACTTCAATTTTATTGTTAGACAATTCTAGTGTATTGTAGAAATGATTATTAGTTAATTCCATACTTATATAAAACGAGTTATAATTTTAATCTGAATTTGTTTTATTTATATTTATATATACGGACCAAAGAATTTTTTTTAAGTTAACATAAATTTTAGTGATATGGTGTTTTTTGGAAAATGGTGTTCAGTGTATTTTATTTATCAACCAGAAACAATTTTACAAAAATTCATTTCCTCTCTGAATGCTTACTAACGCTCAAAAACCGTTATTAAACTAGTACTCGGGTTCTCCAGGAAATTACTAACTTTTAAATAAGATACTTTGAACAAATATAAATATTATATTTTTAATTTGAAAAAAATAAGTAGAACCTTAAACTAAAATAAATATATTTTATGCGTAGTTATTCATTTTAATAGTTATTTTTTTTTCTTACAGAATTTACTAAAAACCAGCCTAGTTTTATGAGACTTAAGAAACTGCAGAATTTGGAACTTTAAGTATAATCAAAGCTGTGATTGAATATTTTGCACATGCTATGTTTAAGCAGCCAATAATAACACGAATTATAATGAATATTTTTTTATCATACACCGATACCTTCACTTACATTTATTTCAAATTAACTAGGCGATATTTATTTATGAAGGAGGCGTTTCAATGAATTGCGAAGAGTCTTCACGAGAAACTATTGGTTAGTTGAAGTCATAATTTCACCGAAAACGAGATTGTATTTTATGTACATCTTTATAAGTAAAAGTTTTATTGTTGCTCAAGATGATGGTAATTCTTCTGGAATTAAACCTGTATCAAAGAGAAGTTAAATCAATTTAAGTTACACTTTTCCTTCATATTTTAACACTTCGCAGGTATTGAAATTCAAAAGTTGGACTAACGAATTTGTACTTAATGATGTTAAATGGATGAGAGACAAAATATTCAAATTTTGATATGAGATGAGACCATTTGTATAAATATAAGTACCTGCTCTTAAAAACTTGTTATGTGATTGAATATTCGTCAATTATTATCGACTAAAATAATAATATTAATAAATTTTACAAAACGGAAATTTTAATAGGATTAAAGTATTCAATGTGTCTTTGATTTAAATATGCAGCGGCTGTTTTTGGTAATATTTAAAAAAAAAACACGAGACAGATAAAATACAGCTTTTCATAAGTAAATTATATAAAGAATATCAACGATGATTTTAATTAATGCCTTTTAATTAATTATGAATTGTGTATTCGTATGCGACCTACACACCAATTTAATATACGAGAAATTAAAAAAATTATCCAATCTACACTACGTAAAAAGTACATTAAAATCTAATTTTAAGCTTCTGGTATTTTTTTATCTCAAAATTCAATAAAAACATATGTAAACGTTGCACTAATTATTTGTAATAGCAGCTATTGAATTTAAACAGAAAATACGTGATTTTATATCGAAATATAAAAATGATTTAATTGATTATTTATCTTTTCACTTTTGAACTCTACTTCAACATAAAAAGTGATTTCCCCTGTAAAATGAATATAGCAGAAACGTCTATTTCTACTTACAGAGCTATACATTGAAGCTATTGCTAATAACACAAAATATATTTAAATAAGTACAGAAATATTAAAATAGTTAGCATTCGATAAAAGTATTTTATTCTAAAACAATTTAAAAACTGAGTCTAAAAATCACTAAATTAATTCATTGCAACATCTAAAAATCATTTAAAAATAGAAACATTTAAATAAACAAGAAAAATACGAGCTTTAATTTGGTAAATAATCAAGAACAAAAAGGTAAATATTTATTTAACATTTTTGAATAGGCTTTAAGATGTTAATGTTTAACACCAAAGCAATTAACCTTTTCATAATAATTTGCTAAGTATTAATATAACAAATAAATTTTTAAATGCAAACAAACAAAAAAGTTCTCTTAAATATTTATTTTACTAAATAGTTAAATAATCCATCAGCCTTTTTAATTGTTGTTGAAACCATGTCTTACTGTTTCCTTATATGTAATTATGTATTTAACACTTTTAAATTTTAAAACCCCCCCTCCCCCCAGATTAAATAAACGATTAAAAATATACTATTCAAACTGTATACACTTTTGCAAAATAATTAACCAAATCCTATAACTGAAAAAGTTCCTGTTATAGAGACAACCTAATCGCAGTATGCCCCGAAAAACTTCCGGTTCCTTAAATAAACTAATTATATTCTTATCATGCCAAAGTATTGAAATATTTTCTCATTTGTCATCTAAAAAAGATTTCAAAAAACAGAAAGAATTGCAGTCCTAAAAAAAGGGAGCTTCTTAATTTGCTGGGAAATCGAGCGCAACAAGACGATCGATGTCTTTGTTGCTTGCCTTAATTTGAAGCTGAAGCGATGAAGCTCTTTGTGGAGGAGCCCGCCTCCTTAATCAGAATCCCCCAGACAGAAATTTTCTATGGGATAAATAAAATAAATGAGATTTTTGAAGAAGAGCAGATAATTATGGAGAGGCAAGGGTATGCTGATGAAAGTATTAGAAGAAGCTTTTGTTTTGAAGCGCGGCATGCAACCCGGGCCCTGCTGTAATCTCCTAATCATTCTTGGTAGCAGCGCGGGGAAAAACAACAATAATGGACCGACGTCTATTAAATGTTAATAACTACTGAGAAGGCAAATGGTAATCATTCTCGCGACTCGTTTCAACTTTGAGCATAATTGATGAAGCCGGCATTAATCATTTGTTTGATATAACAACGGCGGGTGTTTTATTAATTCATGTCGCCAACCTGATTCCCCGTTCCATTTCATCAACAAATACTTATCCGGCTAGTCCTATTAACCGTTTTTATGACGCGATAGGTTTATCTTCCGCGCCGTCATATTTCGCTCGTCGAAAAAGAAGGCGAATAATCAGAATTTCGGGATTTGACGAGGAATGCGGGAATCATTTATTAATTAAAAAAACGGTAGCTCGCTGAGGTTTCGGGATTAGTGTCGGTTGTGATGATGGGACGGGGTCTTGCCCGGTGAGAATTTAAAAGATACGCTCTTAAAAATGTACCTCTTATATAAAGGCACAGGTTGATCGTGTCTTTCAATATGACAAATTAAATGATATTAAGGAAAAACTTAGCGGCTGATGAAATCAACGGTACCTGTGATATATCGAATATTTTAAAAGGCACAAAGTAAGATTCATACCCGTAAAATTATATTTTACAGTGCCACAAGAGGCACATAGGGAAATAAACACATGCACAATTACCATTTGAAGGACTTAAGATATAAAATCCAACATAATAATTAATAGCCTAATGTTGTCATTATCCTGTAGTTGGAAATGAATTAAATAAATTAATTTAATAAATTCATTTTCATTTCTTAAAAGCTGATAAGAACTGAAGTACTTAATAAAGTGCTCAATATCAAATTCTAGACAAGACTCATTCCTTTTCTGCCAGAATTGTTTTAATATCCCTATCCATTTCTTTTTATTAACTTTTAAAAACAAGTACTCCATTTTGGGACACCCTGTATTTGCTTTGGATTTAGAACTAACTTTATATTAGGGAGCTGAAAGCATTTACCGCTAGATACAGTTGTTTTATTACTGTATTTGACACATAAATAAAAAATTAATTTTGTTTTTTAAGCAACGTATAATTATGATAGCTTAGTTTTTAATATGTTTTTTCATTTGTCGTTTAAGGTAGGCGAGTACCCAAAATTCTAAAATTTTTACTTTAATCTTTTCCAAATTTGGCATAGTGATTTCAAATATAATGAGCAATGCTTTTTGTGCAATTTTTTAATTTTAATATAATTTATTTATTTTAAACGGTGTTTTTCAACTAAAAAAAGGGGTTTACGCTAACATTTCTAGCATAAAAAGTTTTACATTAATTTACCTGAAGTTTTTACAGATGCTATTTCAATATATATCTGTGCCATGAACCTCTAACATCTGGTGTAAATATACAAGTTTTTTTTAAAAAAAATGTCCAGGTTTAAGTTAATCGAAAAAAATCTCTTCTTTTTGTGGTTAATTTATAAGATTTTCTTAATAACTTCTTTTCTTGTAATTTATATGTAACTCAAGAGGATCATTGCATGCATCAAAACGAAGAATTTAACACATAATTAAAGTTTATAGGATGAAAATTCTATGTGGTAGACTTGTTAGCGTAAAACTCTTTTTTTAGTAGAAAAACACCGTTTAAAATAAATAAATTTATATTTAAATAAAAAAAATGCCTAAATAGTATTCATTATATTTGAAATCACTATGCCAAATTTGGAAAAGATTAAAGTAATAGTAAAAATTTTAGAATTTTGGGGAATTTTGGGTATTCGCCTACCTTAAGTTCGTATAATAGTTCAAAAAAACGAAATACAACTGAAGTATTAGTAGAGCATAAATCATATAGGTAACGGCTTGAAAAATTATCGCTAATTATTCACGTACTACTCTTTTCTTTTATTATTAAATTTATTTGAAAATTAATAAAACTATTTTCAAAATGAGCAAATTTTACCATTAACAGATAGCCATTTGACTTTTTTTGATTTTGCATGCGAATATGCCTTTAAGAAAGGCGGTCAGTTGGCGCTGATTTAAAATTATGAGACAAAATTTGGAGTTTTATCGAAAAAAAGAATAGAAACAGCATCAAATGCCAACAACTTATTAAACGTAGCTTATTTTACGTAACCTAATTTTTCCGGTTAATGACCTGAAATTTCTTAGACGTCAATCATATCTATAAAGTTTATATAAATAGGCAAATCACGTGACCTCCAATGCTAACGGCGGGAGACCAGAATTGAAAAGCCCTTTGGCCAGTGTTGCTACCACTTTAAGGAGAAAAGTTCTACGAAAAAATATAATTTGATTCAAAAATTACAAAAAATACGATGTGGTTGCAAAGAGCCAGTGTTGCCACCACATTAAGGAGAAAAATACTACTAAAAAATACCATTAAAATATAAAATTACAAAAGAAAATACAACAAAAACACCAAGAAAGCGTTTCACGTTTTTTTTTTTTTTAAGTCACTAAAAATATTCCAAAATGCAGCTAGTATTTTTATGATATTTTTTTGTAATTTTAGAATTAAATTTTATTTTTTCGTCGCACTTCTCTCCTTAAAGTGGTGGCAGCACTGGACCCGTTGCCCTCCAATTCTGGTTTCCATGCGCGTCCCGTCGTTTACATTGGTGGTCACGTGATCTGCTTATATAATACTTTAACTATGATATCTATGAGAGTAATCCAAAAGTAATTTTAAACGTCTAATACTGGATAGAATTTAGAAGTTATCATCTTTTTTCGATCAATATTGTATAATCAGACGTTTTCTATAGATTGATTTATGTTTATAAATATCCACAATGGCATCACGAATATTTTAAATAACTACCGCTATTATTTTGAAATAATTGGCGACAAAAGTTTTGAAAAGCGTCGTGATACTCAAGAGTCTGTTTATGGCTTCTGATAAATTCAAAGCAATTCCAACATTTGGAATTTCTAAGTGTTTTTAATGGCAAATATGTAACTCTCGTTGCTATGTATATTGAGATTCTCCGAAAATAGCATGATGTCCCTGCTGTTTTTTTTAGAAGAAGTCTGCTCTAGTACCGTACATATACTTCTAAGTTGAAGCTGAGAGGTTAAATGGCATTCTCTTGAAATTATTAATGTAACTTAAAAGAAAGGGGGCGGTATTTGATAGTTTACATCCTTCTGTTAAGTAATTACAATTATTTTAAACAAAATTTATTCTTAATAGCTCAAGGTGCTAAGTTTGGCACTCTAATGCATACTGCTACCGTTTGATAACAAGTTACATAATCCATTTTATTCTATTGAAGTAGACCTCCCTCTCTACAAATTTGTGGGTTTTTTCATCTATTACATTCCATTTTGAAGTTTTAGTTAATAATAACCCTCATAAATGACAGTAGTAAAAGTGTATTTAAAATTAAAGAGTGTATGTGAAATTACGTTTTTGGCAGTATTCAAAGTATAATAATAGTACACTAAATACAAATAAATTGTTTTGAAAAATTAATTAGAGTTAAGGAGGGTTATTTTGAAATACACTGCTCAAAACAATTAGGGGAGCACTTTGAGTACTTTTGTTTACAATTTCAATTCTAACTTATTTTTTTTTATTATAAAAATCTAAGATTTGTGAAATAGATTCATTATGCATCTAGAATGAAATGGTAAAAAACAGGGAAGCAAATATTAATTTTTTATTTAAAATTTAAAGGGGGAAGTTTTGGAATCATAAATTTTGAATAAATTTTAACATTAATTTTTTCAAAAATTTTTTTGCAAAAAAGAGGTAAAATCAATTTTTTAGCATCTTAGAATGCAAGCGTGAACAATGTACGGTCAGTTTATTTCATAAAAATTTTGGGAGGGAATTCTATTTTACCTTGTTTATCATATTTTCAGTTAATTTAAACAAACGTTATTTAATTCTTTAAAAGACTTGATTCTTACATCTAATGATAAATAAGTGCGAACTCAACTTAGTGAGAAAAAAATCGGAAGCCGATGATACGAAATGGAATAGTTGTTGGTAAAAGAATTCAAACCATGCGTTCCCCTAATTGTTGTGAGCAGTGTATATTTAGTTTCTAGTAATTATTATCAAAATTGGAATTTTGTAGTTGATTTTTATCATATGGAAAAAATTAAAAATTGAAATTATTTAAATTCTATTGTAGTTTTAAAAAAATTCAATATTTTTCCCATATTGTATGAGTGATAAAGAAACATAATTATTTAAAAAAAATTCATGCATTAGAGGGATAACTTTACTTTGTTTTACTAGTTTTCCAAATAACAGTGTCAATAAAATATAATATTAACAAAATATTCGTTTGCAAATTTAACAAAATGTTAAAAGCAACTTTGTTAATTCAAACGAGTAATTTTAATTCGTTGCATAAGAGCTACAAACAGGCTCATTTTATCTATCCCTATAAGATGAGCGATCAGATGGCACTGGTTTAAGTTAATGAGACTACATTTTAGAGTTCTATCGAAAAAAGTGCCTTAAACAGCATCAATGCCAGCAACTCCTAAAAACAGACATTTTTTTACACAAATAACGAATGGTACAAGTTGGCTGCTTCGATATCTTTAATTTTGAAGTGCTTGAACATTCTATTTCATACCCGCACGATCGTGATAGCTCAGTCAGGAAGGACAAACGGTTTTGCACGCGGTAAAGTGACCTTTCTGAAAATTTTCCAGAAAATGTAAATTTAAAGTAAAAAATTACCGCGCATACTTTTTGTACTCATAAAACGAATATCCATGCCAAATATTTTTGATCTAGGTTGATTTTAAAATATTGTGTAATATTTTTAATTTTTACCAAAACTGTAAATGGCTCTCCTGAAGAATTATTTACTAAATTCGTTCCAAATACTAAGAATATCTAAACTTATGAAAAATACTAGTTTTCTTAATACAGTCTATTATAATCTAAACTACACTAAACTTAATCTTTAAAATAATTGAAGAACAATAAGAATATATTTTTTTAATAAATAATACAAAATGCTTGATTAACCAATTTATTGAAGTTTATGTAATAAGGTTTTATCTATTGTAATAAGAGTTTATCTATTATCAAGTAATTACAAATCAACGGCAAGGTGTAGTATTTGTTTCCTCGATGGTAATACTTTAACTTGCTATTAGTCTAAAATATAAAATAGATTATTTTCGTGATACCTGTTAGGAATTGATGAACATAAATTTGCGAGACTCTTTATGATAAATTTGTTGTGTTAGTTTTCATAAAAATTTAGATAATGACCGCTTAGTTTATTCCAGAAGATGTAGGTGGCAGCACGAGCTACGTTTCTTAGCGACGCGATATTCTATAACTCTTCGATGTGTGTTCTATTCTTTCATGATTGCTTTCAGTTTCCTCTCACTGAAAATCTTTGTTGACATGTTTACAATTTGGAAATGGTGGATATTTCGCATTGAACGCAGCGACCTATCCTATGCATTAATTGCAGACAAACGAAGGCTCGGATCACTAAGTCGATTTCATCGATAGATATCGACATTTTGCATAATATAGTAGTGTAAACTAAAAAATTACATCGTACCGATCGATTACTTTTCCGCGCGCACGATTACAAAATCCCGCCTCAATCATCCAAGCAACCCAAATCGTAAACACGTAAACAAAGACTTTTAGTAAAAGAGAATTGAAGGCAACTTTAAACTAATAGAACACACAAATGAAGACTTTTATAACAACTCGTAAGGTTAATCCACTTAGCTGGTGCTGTCATCTACATCTTCTGGGATAAACTAAGAGTTTTTTAAGTAATTTTTATAAAAACAAACATTAAGGATTTTACCTAAAGAGTCTAGCAAATTTGCATTCATCAATTTTTTAAGGAGGGGCAGTAACTTATAATGGGGGAAGGGAGAAGCCTTCCCTATCCAATAATTTTACTGAGGGCAAGGCGCCTAAAATGGTTTTTTTTTCATGTTTTTAAGAATAATTATTTTTAAACAATTATTTCACAAAAATAAGTAAAAAAAGTAGATATTTTATATTTTATTTTAGGGCACCCAAATTGAAGCCCTCCTAAAATGTGACTCAATAATTTTGTCTAGAATTTTTTTCTTTGCATTTTTTTAAAGAATTTCTGTATTGAAACTAAACTTTCAAATGATAAATTTTACGACTGCAGGTTTTGATGTACAAATGAACAATCTTTGGATATAATTTACTTAACTTCAGAAATATTGTTATTTAAATTAATATATTTTGTTTAACGTACTTTTTTTTCAAGTTTTTTTTTTTTTATGAAGTACGTGTATATCGCACCGTGCGCGGAAATGTGCAAAAGCTAGTTTTTCAGAAAAAAAACCTCCGAATTTAATTTTTCTACTGCATTAAAAAAATAAAAGAATCTACTAACTGTATCCCAACCATTCTACCAATAGAATTAAGATTTTCTTTAATCACTAAGCTTTAAAAAAATTCGAAAAATAGAGCTTTTTACCGAAATGTCACGTTTGTTTGATGCGTCATTTTTAACATCAAAACCAAAGCATGGCGAATATCGCTAGTCTCTCTCTTATTATTATTATTATTATTATTATTATTGTTATTGTTATTATTATTATTATTATTATTCATAATACATTTTAAACCATGATAATTATGTTTCCGATGCTGAAACTCTGTTGTTTTCATTTTGCATTTTTCTTTTCCGATTTTATTGGTTGTTTTGATTTTAAGCTCAAGATGAGGGCTCTTTCGAATTCTATTCTCGCCGCCTCGGTGGCTGAATGGTTAGTGTACTAGCCTTTGGAGCTGCTGAGGTCGGGTTCGAATCCCGGTCAGGCATGGATGTTTGTGACAGTCAATAAATGTTGTTATTTGTCTATGTGTTATTCATTTCTTTGTGACTGTAAAATTTCTTTCCGTGTCTGTCCCACTTGACGAAAGCTTATAAGCGGTTCTCCGAACAAGCACACAAGCTGGAATATATATGTATCATCCATCCATCCATCCATCCATTCTATTCTTGTTTGTTTTTGTTTTTATTAACATTTTTTAGAGGTTTTAAACTCGGTTAAATTAAAACTATTCAAAGCCTCACGAAAACGTCAAATTTTGTCTTGTGTTTAGTAATTAAGTGAAATTATGAGACAGTAATTCAACGTGATTTACGTACAGAAAAAGGCTTTACCACAGAAGAAAAAGTATGCACACAACATTTTGTTTTAGTAAGGAAAGAAAATATTGTATTGTTCAAGACAAATCTAATTCCAGGAAAAAACGTAATGAAAACAATACCGCTGGAACTGTTGTCACACACAATGTCCATTTTAATTGAAATTGCTTATAGTTTTAATTGCGTTAGCATGAATTTTTTTTTAATTAAGCGTTATTATTTTATGTAATTTATTATAAATACTTAAAAAGTACCAAAACTTTTCACATGAATAATTTAAATATATCGATTTTGTAATTTTGTTACCATAATATACCGGTATAGTATGCTATATTTAGTTAAAAATAGATAAAATAAACAATCAGTAATTAATATCATTAATTAAAAAGAAATCTTTCGTGATAGAAGCTATAAAATAACCATCGACAAGCAACCGTTAGCTCCAAATTAACCAGTGAATCATAATAATTCGATTTGTATACATGCTAAATGTTCAGCACAGAATAAAGGCCCTCGCCAGGTAATACGGTGAAAAATGCCCCCATTCCAATCGGGCTAATTTTTTTTCTGAAAATACCTCATAGTATGGACAACTTCTCAGCCAAGTTTCAGCTCAAAAATATGACGCATTTTTGAGTAAAAAATTAGTTTTTTTCTTTTTAAATTGATTATTTCCTGAATATATTTGATAAATCCAAAATACTGCGCATGAGTTTTTAGATATCATTGAGTAGTATTCTTAGAAAAATCCGCTCCTAAATCTGATCGAGCGATCATTAGTAAAAATGCGATTTTATTTTTCAAAAAAAAAAAAAAAAAAATTCATGCAAAAATCGCTTGGTACAACTTAGGTTTTTGTCTTTACGTGTTCCTCTATTATCAATCTATAGTATACATTTTTTTTTCAGATTTTTTAAAATATTGGATGATAGCTAAAAAAAATAATTCTTAAAGCCTGACTTTTTGCTCTAAAATCCATAGATTTAGAAATAGCATGCCCATCGATTGCGCAATCCCGTACAACGCAATGATGCGTGATGAATCCACATTTCGTTGTTTTCGCAATGCATCACAGGATACTGGTTCACAAAAATGGTTTTTCCGAAGAGTTACATACAATAAAAACTGCATTTTTAACTTGCTTCTTTTATGAATATATACCTCATGCCTTACAGAAATTATCAATACGCATGCAGCTATAAAACTATGCTAGCGAAACTTGTAAAAAGTTTTAATTAGTTAATATTGAATATATATTTTTTATTAGTCGAATTATCTCATGGTGCCATCTGGTGGCGTATGGCATGCTCTGTGCTAGAGCTCGCGAGCTGCCTTACGGGATACTGGTTAACAAATTGCTTCACCTTTCCCCCTAGAGGCAGATCTGCTACTTTCTAAATCTATGCTAAAATCCTTTAGTCCGAAAGAATTTCTCCCAGATTGAATTTCCCCGCCTCTGTTAGGAGTGCCATCTGCCGAGTAAGTAGTGCGAATAGTCAGGTTTTAAGAATATTTTTTTTTTAAACTATCGCCCAATAATTTTAAAAATCTGAAAAAAATATATATTATAGATTGAAAAAAAGGAATATGTAGAGACAAAATCCTTTTTTTTTTTTTTATTTATTGCAAAAGCACTTGATTTTACATCATTGGCCCCCATGCCGAAGCATGGGATTGGAGCAAAAACATAAACTAAACAAAGAATAACAGATGAAAACATACAAAACCAATGCGACTAAATACAAAACAAATGCAACTAAATACAAAACTAATGCAACTAAATACAAAACTAATACGGAACTGAATGCAAACATACAAGACTACTGCAACTAAAAGCAAACATAAAAGAAAATCAGTCTTAGGATGTCAATTGCATCCTCTCCCTAGCCTGCCAATATCTATTGTACAAGTTTTTTCCATTCAATGAAGAACAATTTAGTAGATGCCCCTTGTCCATTTCACTGTTCTGATTGCACAGAGTACACAAAGAACTGTTATACACACCGATTCTGTGTAGATGTTTAGCAAGGCAATCATGTCCAGTCTCTAAGCGAAAGGCCGCCACTGCAATTGATCTTGGAGAGTCTGGGATTTTATCGATTGTGTCCTTCCATTTCTTGTTCTTGATTTCTTCTAATAATTTCTTTTCATAGTTTTTCTTTACCGCACTTTTTATAAATCTTTTAATTGATGAAAATGGTACTTCGCTATTAATTTGTGACTGCAAAATATCTGTCCCTTTTTTGGCCAATGCATCAGCCCATTCATTGCCGTATATTCCTACGTGCGAAGGGATCCACTGCAGAACCACAGTCATACCTTTAGATGAAAGAACTTCAATATTAGACAAAATCCTAAGTTGTACCAAACGATTTTGGCATGAATTTTTTTTTTTTTTTTTGAAAAATAAAATTGCATTCTTAACAATGATCGCTCGATCAGATTTATGAGCGGATTTTTCTGAAAATACTTCTCAATGATATTTAAACACTCATGAGTAGTTTTTTGGATTTATCAAATATATTCAGAGAATAATCAATTTAAAAAGAAAAAAAAACTTTAATTTTTTACTCAAAAATGCGTCATATTTTTGAGCTGAAACTTGGCTGAGAAGTTGTCCATACTATGAGGTATTTTCAGAAAAAAAAATTAGCCCGATTGGAATGGGGGCATTTTTCACCGTCTTATCAGGCGAGGGCCTTTATTAATGTGTTATTTAATTATAATTTTATTATCTAAATTTATATAAAGTAATTATGTGAGGCTATACTAAAGTTGCAAATGGATGGCCTTTCGAAACTAAGATGTAGTTGTTTATTTATTTTTGCCCAGAGGCTTTATGATTTATTTAGTCCAAAGTCAAACGAAATATGATTGGATTGGATTGGATTGATTGACATATATTTTCAGGCTTGTGTGCTTGGTCGCAAGAACCCGCTTATAAACCATCGTCAAGTAGGACAACACAAGACACACACAAACACATATGACAGATGTTCCCATCTGTCACCACCTCCACAATTTAGACATGTCCCTGAAGGGGAGACGAAATATGATTCTTCCTCTCTTGAAATTCATTTTTTACTGCAATTTATGATGCCACAAAGTCAAACTATCAGTAAATGTACATGTGTGGTATATAATAAATACAACAACGATCAACGTTTGTTTTGAATCTGAATTTGACTCAGAATGCACCGCTTCCTTGAAGGACCTCTTTCCGGAAAGCCCAAAAGTTAAAGCAATATTGTTGCCACTCAGAGCTTGAATCTTATCATTTGAATTTTAACAAAGAAATAAGGTGTAGAAATGACTCCTCCCCTTTGCAACCGTTCATTTGTACACTTTTGCGCGGACGTCATTCTCTCGTCTATATCAATCATACAGTAAAATTTTGATAACTGTAACTTTCACGGATTTCTGGCTCCTGCTATATGTCATTGGAAAGAAACTGAAACAAAACCACAGAGCAAAACACAATTTGCTATCACATTGTTTTTCATTTTTAAGGTAATTTTTTTTCTATATACTGTCATAGCTTCAACATCTTACTTTTAAAACTTATTTCTGAAGAAGTTATGTTGCTGTTTCTAATTTTTGTTCGAAAATAAACTTCTTCGTCTGTCACAGATTGAAAAACATGATAGTATTTTTTTGTAAACAAATTAGTTATTGAAACTGCTATGGAATTTCGTGATATGTATTTTACAAATATACGAGTATGTAGAATGAATTGTCTTAACTTTAATGTTCCCCAAATATATTTTTTTAAAATTCCAATAGGCATGTTTCACGTCGTGAGTGACAACAGTTCCAACTATTGGTTTTAGTTTGTGTTCTTCTAGAATTGCTTGAGTTTGGAACAATTCAATTCAATTTTTTTCTTACTTACTGAAATGACTGTTTCTACAAACTTTTCTTTCAGTAGAACTTAATCTCTTTTTCTGTTTGTACTCAAAAGCAGTTAAATTCTGCAGAAGAAATAATATTGACATATTTGTTCATGGAATCTACCAAGGATATATAATTGTTAGTTTTCAGCATGATGCGTGATCTGCATAGTGTAGCTTTGGTACAGGGCAATTTAATCAACCAGTTTCCTTCAATTGTGTAAAGAAAACAATGACTGTCGCCTTGTTTTCATGTTTTATTGAACTTATGTATTAGGCTTCTAAAAAACATCATCAAAAGAGCTGCAAATATGTCTATAACAAGCCTGTTTAAATTTTCGTCGCATTTGAAATTTTGATTACAAAATAGCATTTGCGGTTTCCTATGATTTTCTTGAAGAACTCTGGTCTAAGGGCGATTTTTTTTTTTGCCTCATTTTCCTTCCGAGTCCTTAAATTTTTTGGGGGAAAATTGTTGAAATGTTTTCCTAACAAATGTATGAACCATGTTAACAAAGATATGCATTGAAAGACAATTTCATAAAGTCTCAAATTGAAAATAAAAGCCTCTGTAAAAGATTATGCTAATTTAAAATAGATAATGGCCTAATTTTGGATTTTTATTTAAAAAAACGATATATCTAATGAACTAAAAATATTTTATTACAATATTGGTTCAATTTTACACCAAACATACATTATAGCCACTTTAAATCTTCAAAGGTTAAATATTACTGCATATTTGATTCAAATTTACAATTTAAACTCTATAAATATAAACCAAATACCTACCAGTCCATCCCCTTAAAGTTTTGCCACAAATTCATGAATTTAAACACATGCATTGGCCGATTTTCTTGATGAAACGTGCAGTCTTTCCCATATAAGTTTCAAAATACCCATACAAGTCTTTCCCATACAAGTTCCCCCCAAAGTTTCAAAACCTTCCATTCTTTTTTTTTTCCCAAGAGTTTTCGCCTCAGATTGTATGTTTTCTGAAGAATAACCCTATTGCCCATGGTGATATAATTTAAAACCTGTCAAGATTCTTTTGCTGTGTAAACGTAGCCTTTCTTTTGTCCCTCCCCCTCAAAGAAGTGCCCCTTTCTAAATTCACTGATGCTTTGTTTTAGTATGAACTCAGTTCTTAAAAAAAAAGCATTTACTTTTCTAAGTTTTTCTAACAAATATTATGCACATATTTCCAGCTAAAAATTAAATTTTTATTTTGTTTTGACAACTTCATTTTATCCTTTTTTAAACAAGGTTTTTCAGTACTTGTGCCCATGTACCTTAATCATTTTTTTTTAATCATTTCAGAATTGCTTACAAGTTAGGCAATAAAACTTCTCAATGCATATGAAGTCTGAATTTTCAAGTGGCGAAAATTTCCGCTGCTGTATCTGTTTTCATGTACGCACTGGGACAATTATTCTTGGAATTTGGCATTTGGTAAGTTTTTTGGCATGTTATGAAAGTAGGTACATTTGCTGAATAATGTAATGGAATGCTTGTTTTTGTATGCAAAATAATTGTATTTTTATGTGTGATAAATAGAGCCAATTAATGTTTTGACTTGATATGTACTATACAATGAAACAAACTATATATTTAACTATCTGTATTTTAAAATATTTTTTTATTTGCATTATTAGGTTCTGCATCTTTTGGCATTGACACTCTTATTCAGTGTGTTACTTCATCCTGAAGCAAGAACTAAACTTGCAGCCTGGGCCGGTACTGCAACTCCTCATGATGTTAATGGACTTTTAACATCTGAATACTACAGCCCTCAATTGCCTGATATTAGCGCTGGTCCTGCTGCTAACTATGCATTTGGTCGGGAAAAGCATCAGCTGAGTATGTACTACCGCTTTCAACACTAATACAACTGTTTAAAAACTTAATTAAATCTTTTTTCAAAATTTCTCTTGCAAAATCAAGGTTCTACTGTATTATAATTTTTCCAAGTTGAATGTAATTTAGCCTTGGATTGAGCGACTATAAATAACTTTTTTTCAGAAGATGTTCATGTTGCATTGGCTACTACTGTTTGTACTGGAATTCTTACCCTATTTTTACTCTATGGGACTATTCGAGTAAGTTTTGTTCGATTTAATGTCCATTTCTTTTGTATCATTTTTAGTATTTAATGTTTGGATTCAATTAAAGACATTATTAAAAAAAAAAATTCAAATACTGTCAATTGAGAGAACTTTGGCCCATGTGTGTCGAAAAAAGACCTTAATTTGTTTTTAAATTTGGAAAGGTTTCAACATTGGCTTGCATTTCATATAAAATAAATTTTTCATTCTAATTTTTTGGCAATACCGCAATTAACTTATATATTTTACAAACTTTTAATTACAAAAAAACTGTTTTTTAAAACTTTTCTCTGAAAAAATATTGAAAATTGCTAAAGAAATCGCTCTATACTATTCTTTCTTCTATTAGGATGAATATTACACCATTTATTTTAATCTAGATGAATACTTTTTATGCCATATTTAATTACTGGTCACTTTCGAGGAACTATCTCGCTTACTATTTCACTATCGGGCAAATTTACATTTAAAAACAAATATGATAACCAATTCTCTTTAAATATTTTGGAAGAAGTGTTACGCTTATGAGAGGCTCAGTGAGTGGTAGTGCTACGCATTGCCACACCACAGTTCCAGTTATCAAATCCCGTCTTGGGCGAGGTTGACAAATTCCTTGTCATTCTACCCTGCAGTATAGAGTAAATATTAAGTTATAAACTTTTTAAAATAAGTTTATAGCTTATAACTATGCATTTTTGTTTAAATATTTTAATATTACTATATAATTCTTTAACGCAGCCTTAAAGTTCGTAAAAGATTTGTTTTTTTACGTGTTTCAATTTCATGCTTGGGTTACAGTTACCCTCAACAGACTCTGTAAAAAAGATATAAGTTTTTAAATTGACATAAAATTTTTGAAAACTCATGAAGTGTAAGAAAATACTTATAAACTAAAATCACAATACTTAAAATGCCTAGAGATATAAAAGTGTTTTTCTAGTTTAATATGATACTAAAAGCATATTCACAGTTTAGCTGTAGCCCTGTAGCTTGTCTAGTGATGTAACATACCTGAGTATTTATCAATAATTTTAAATACCCGAAATTACCTGTATTTTTATATATAATTTTAAATACCAAAATTACCTATAAATATCCCCAATTACTCCTTATTAGATACTAAAATATTAAACAAAACATCTCATCCATTTTTTTAATTCATAATTTGATATGTTTTTTTTTAAATTTATAATAAAGAAGTGAAAAGATAATTTCACTTAAAATAATTCTATGTTTTATTAACCCTTTCAGTCCCAAAAATTTACTACACTACAGAAACATCTGATATTCACAAAATAAGCTTATTTTAGGTCAAATATACCAATTCCATAAGGAAAAAAAATCCATTAAAATTTTTTATATGGTTTTTGAAACAATGCCAAAATTCTTTAACTGCGGAAAACAACAAAATAAAAAAATATATATTACCTAAAAACACTTCGAGTTATATATTTTAAGGTATCTGACCATATTATTAAAAAAAATTTAGTAATTATTTTAACGGAAATAGTTTAAATTGGTTTTTAAAAATGTGGAACTGAAGTGAACTTATAAAAAATCATGAGAAACGCTTGTTGACTATTTTCTAAATAAAAAAAATAGTAGTTCTGACTTCTATTGAGATTAAAGTAAAATTTTGTCTGATAGAACGAAGTGTGAAGAATCGAATGACGTGTGTTTGGATGTCATAGCGGGACATAAACATTTTGAAAAAAATATTGAAAGTGATGATGCCAAATAATGGCATCACTGGGACTGGAAGGGTTAATATATATATATATATATATATATATATATATATATATATATATATATATATAAATATATATATATATAATCATATATATATAATCATATACACACTTTTTACTCTCTGCTTCCTGACCATTAACTTTCACTAACGTGTCATGTGTCTCCATCGCCGTTTTGCCTAACTTGAAGCAAAACTTTGTTTATGTGTTGCTCCATGTCCCACAGACAATCCTTCTTACACTTATTGTGTTAAACTGCTCATAGCGAGCGCTTCCTCTTGGCTGTCGTAAAATCTCCGTTACATGACCCTAGATGACATTTCTCTCAATGTGTCCGAGTGAGTGAAAAATCCTAACCGGTGCGGTTTCTTTAATTATAAGACCAATCACTGAACTTTTTGAAACACACTTTGTATATATATATTGAAACATTTGCTTCGAATGATTATTTTAAAGAAAATACTGTGTAATAATATATTGAAATAACAAGGAATCGTATGGAGAACAATTTTAGCTTTATGAAAACTAAAATAGTTGTATGTCCTTTTGTTCATTCGCTATCCTTTTTAGATAAGTAATTTTTTTTAATGGATATACTTAAATCTTCTTACATTTGTATGAGGATCTTAAATCTGAAATACAAGCTCTGCAATTTTATTTATTTAGAAACATTCTATTTTTTTTTAGGGAAGACCCAATTATTTGATGCCATTCTTCAGTCTCCAAGTCTTTGACTTTATTATTTCGGCTTTAACTGGCTGTTGGCTATTTTTCATCTATCCCAGATGTCCGTACGCATGTTGGATGAAACTTCTGAATATGCCTTTGCAAAGAGAGCTATTGCGTTAGAATCCGTTTCAGCTCTGTGCTCTTCTTATGTTTGCAGTTGTCATTTGCATGATGTTAAAGGTATTAAAGTTTCACTGTCATAGAATATAAAAGTTTAAAAATCTTTAATTTTTCAATAAAGCAAACTGATATCTCTCTAAAATAAATGTGCTTGTTTCACTCAAATTTTATTCAAAACATTAAATTAGTTTCTAAAATTCACAGTTTCTGTGTGATTATTTATTATGCCTTTTATAAAAATATAAATTTTGAAAATTTAAACTTTTTATACATACAAAACTATTCCAACTATTATGTTTGCAGGCTTACTTTATGGAGTGTTGTCATGGTCTTGTTTTATAAATAACTTTAAAGCTTATTCATTTGTCCATTTGGTGGAGCATTATATTGAAGCTGATAATTGAGGTTTATGTTCTTTTTGGTGGTTTTGAAAAAAAAAGGGCTTTTCAAGTATTGGGAAAATTTAGAATTTATAAAACAGATTTTCTTTACATTTATTTTCTTTAAAACTGCCACTCTCTATCCTTAAAAAATTGTAACTCTGTTAGCCTTAGATTTTTAAAATTTATCTCTAATTTTGTTATGTACAAATAAATTTTTACACAAATGATGGTATTTTTGTTTTTAATATTTGTAATGGAATTTCAAAATTAAATAGTATTCAGCAAGTTTGATATTTCGTTTTTATTTTCTTGAATTTAATATTTAATTTCAATGGGTTTTTTTCGATTTTGTTAAAAATGAAATTAAATCATAGAGAGAAACTTAATCGTTGAAAGCGTAACTGAATATATCAATGTTTATATTTTTATAGGCCCTTTTGCCACCTGGATTATGATACAGCCACAAGCAGCTTGTTTGCACCTCCTCCAACCCACCCACCCACCCCCCCCTTATTCTGGCTGATTTTCATGGGGTTGTCTGTAACTTATATTTTCTGTGTGCTATCTGTGGATTTCTGTGTACAATAATGTTATAGGCTCTAGTCACACGTCCTTTCTTTTTTAACTTGTTTAGACCTATGTGATTTATCAGTTGTTTTCTTGGGTCTTGCGTAGAAGTTTTAATAATTGAGTTTTCAAATTTCTGAAAATGGTTATTAACCGCGGTGAAATATGTTTGCCTCTATTTATTCCTTATAATTTTGATGACCTGTACGGTCTATATGTGTTTGAAACTTGTGATACCAAATTCAATTTCGTTTAAAAATATATTTTTTATGAAATATTTAATTATTTGGTTTCTGTTTGGGGCTAATTGTAAAAAAAATTCAACTAGTTTCAAGCTTGTGAGAGCTGTTCTTTAAATATTTAATTTGTTTGTCTTTCTTTTTGTACAGTGTAATTCATATAAATAATCATTGTAATTATTTTACAATTTTCAAACTTTTCATTTTAGATATGTAGCTCAATTTATCTTTTATATATTTTATTTGATGCTTTCCAGCTGTTGTCATTACTAATAGTTCACACAGTCAATTTATATTCTATTTTAGTTATTTACTATTTTAGTTTACATACGAAATAGCTTCTAAATTTTATTGAAGGTTTTAAAAGTAGCATAGCTGGCATGATGTTACCTTTTTGCTGTATATTGCATGTTTCTCTGATGTTGTAAAGAAGCACATAATGTATTAAAAAAACACCTACTAAAAACCTTATTTCAAGGTTGTGAACAAATGAATAAATTTTTAAGTTTTAGTTCATAAGCTATATATATATAACTAGGCTAACTTTTAAACTTGATTTTTTACTGAGTTGTTATTGCCTCTTAATTTATTAGATAAGATTTTAACCTTTAAACAAAAGGTGTTATTTGTTTGCAATAGTATTTCTAATATCTTTACTTTTTGGAAAACATGAAAGATATATTTAACAGGAAAAGTTAGTTATTTAAATTTGTTGCAAGTACGAATAAATCATTTGTTATATAAATCTTATTTAGCAGATTTTAAATATAAAAGCTTATATAATATTAGTTAAATTTTAACAACTTTGATATACTTTGAAATAACATGATTTCTCTGCTGTCT